>PJEM01008681.1:0-71445 GCA_004023845.1 Helogale parvula | reverse complement strand
CACCAGGGCTCGCGTAAACGGTTCTGGTGTTTGTGCAGGTAGCTGGTCCTGGAGGTTGTCACCCACTGCAGAGAGACAAGATGACAGACGGACAGACAGACGTCCTCCCAGCGGCTCTCTGGGCAGGTGACGGTCACCACGGCAGGGAGGGCAGAAACGACATCGCTGACCGGAGCCTGGTGGCCTGAGCAGAGAGCACGGCTGGGACTGAAGAGGGCCGGGCCCCGCTGGGCTGGGCGAGGGGCTGTGTCCTCGGCTCCAGCCGCCTCGCCGTCACAGGTCTGCCCGCAGCGGAAGCAGGACACCCCTTGGGAACCTGTCTGATGACCGGGTGCCTGTTTTTGGAGCCAAGACACTTGGCAAACGTGCAGTTGAGGGGCGGGAGGTGTCAGCACGGCGTCCGGGGGTCCCGCCTACAGCCGGCGGACCCAGGCCTCTCTGGTCCCACCGTCAACATGTTCACAGACGGAGTCGCAATCCCTCACTGTCACTGGAGTAAACACCACCCGTGCTGGGGCTGGTCTGAGGCGGCAGCCTCCGGGCGTGGTGACACAGGAGCACCCACGGTGCCGGGGCAGCGGGCCCATCCTGGGCGGGCATCCTCGTGGGTGAGGACCGTCCGGGGGCGGCCTGTGCGGCCCTGTATTTGCTGGGCGGCGCTGTCCCCGATGCCCTGGTTATGGGCCTAGATGACAGTGACACTCGTATCTCCCTGTGGCCAAGAGCCCTGCTGAAGCGGGTGCCCTGTGGGTGACGGACGCTCGCAGCGAGCGGGTCCCCGCGCAGCCCGCCCAGCCGAGGCTCCCACGCAGCACAGTCTCCGCAGCTTCTGACCGAGGGCAAGATGCACCTCGTGATCCTCCGTCCTCTGGTCCACAGACGCCTCGTGGTGATGGGTGAACAAACACACCTCGAATCCCCGCTGTCGGACGGGAGGGACACAGAATTCGCTCTGCTGCCACGCCTCGTGCGGTGGCATCCAGCGGACGGCCTTCGCCCAGCAGCGTGCTGGCTCCTGCGCCACAGCCTCACGCCCCACTCCTCGGAGGCGCAGACCAGAGCCGGAGTAAGACCTCTGGTCCACCAGCTGGCATGGGCCACAGCAAGGGACACCGCGAGGAACAAGAGAAGGGCGTTTTCTGGCATTTAGCAGGTGACCGGAAGACTCTGAAAGCACGGAGCGATCAGAGGCCCTCGGGAAAGCGGGAAAGGGCGCTGTCCCGCTGGCCACTAGTCACCTGAGACGGGGGTAGGGACGCCTCAAACACCGGGCAGTTAGCGTGGAGCTGACGCTCGTCACCAAGGTCACGCTGCTTACGGCGGGCCCTCCTGGCGCGGAGGCGGACGCGGCACCTGCCGCTTCGGGACCTCCGTGGGGTCACTCTGTTCTAGCGGGTCCTTTCTGGGAAGATAAACTCTGGCCGTCCACACTCCTGCCTTCACGGATGAGGACACAGTGAGGAGAGCTGGGCGGGCGGGTCCCCAGCACGGCAGCTGCGCCCGTCCCTGCAGAGGGTCCCTCCGGCCCGCTGGCTGGCAGCACGAGCCCACCAGGGACCCAGATGGGCTCTTGATTCTAGAAACTCATAATTTGTTAATGATTTCTTTTTTCATTTATTCGTTTTGAGAAATAGCCCCAGCAGGGGAGGGGCAGAGAGAGAGGGAGAGAGAGAATCCCAAGTGGGCTCCACACTCTTAGTGTAGACGCCCCCAGTGCAGGGCTTGAACTCTCAAACCATGAGATCATGACCCGAGCTGAAACCAAGAGTCGGACACATAACCCGCTGAGCCCCGCCGGCGCCTCCTGATTGGTGGGCAGCGCGCTGGGCGCCGGGGACGAGGCGGGAGGGACCGGAGGGAAGCCTAGTTCAGCCTACTTGACTGCAATGATGGAGATGTGCTGACGTGATGTGCATCAGTGGTGACGTCTCTGTGACGCATGAGCCCAGCACGTGATCTCAAGGGGCTCAGCGCCAGCCGGGGGGGCCAGCTCCACGCCCCGGCCACGGGTGGGGAGAGCAGAGGGGCGGCCTCGGTTTTCTTCCTCTCTGATTTCCTCATCCCCAGAAAACCACGCTTCTAGAAATCATCGTTTCCCTTTTCCCCGAGGGTCCCGGGAGCTACTTTGGCAGGAGTAACGTCACCCCTGAAAGCAAAGGGGCCCCGGAGCCTTGGTTTTCAGATCTGCAAACCCTAACCGCGTGCCCGTCTCCAGGGCCTGGTGAAAACGGAAGATGGAGGCGGACGCACGCTGCTCGGGACGGTGCTGAGTGGGCGTCGGGCTGTTGGACGAAGACGCGGCCGCCGACCCATCTGGCCGCGCTGCCCAGTCCGCACGCAGATGACCACGTCCGAGGGGAGGACAGGGCGCGCCCGCAGAGGCACGAGCCAGAAACCTCCCCTGCAGGTCCGCAAAGCAGCACTGTCTCCTGACCCCACGGTACGCGACGGGCTTGTTTTGTTCGCTCCTTTTATTTCAGTTTTAGTAACGAGTGTTTGTCACGTGTTACCCACGTGTCATGCCGTGTCCGATCGGAAATGAGAAACGGAAGACCAGCACTGGGGCGCGACGGGCGGCGGCAGTCACGGTCACAGGCACAGGCACAGCTCGGCGGCCCCCCTGCGGTTGGAGGACACCAATGAGACTCCTTCCCAGAGGGACTAACTTTATGGCTCCTTTTTAGACCTTCTTAGGAACAATCTCTAGGCATCAGCCTTTCTGTTCTTTTTGTTTGGGAAACTCAGGGAGTCATGGAAACTGGCGCAGGCCTGCTCACGGCCAGTCCCTCTGTCTTGAGCCTCCCAGCTGAGACGCGATCTGTCCCCAAACAGGGTCCCTGAGAGACCTTGCTATGTGCCAGGAGCCGGCGGCCCCGGGGCCCTGGCCTCCCCGAGCCCTTTCGTTTCGGGGAAAGAGTTTTAGAAAGCGAGCCTCTCGGAGCCCGCTTAACTCACAATCTAGCAGAGGTTTTAAGGAAATCGTTCTTAAAGCTACTCCAAGTCTCCCCAAAGCCTGACGACCCCTCACTGGTCTCTGCCTCCGCAGAGGTCCTCCCTCGTGCCGCAGCCACAGGGGCCGTGGCCGCCCCGCCTCGCTGCCTTGGCGGGGTCCCCAGGGAGCCGGGCTTCAGCCCCGCCGCGCCGCCTCCCTGCCTGCCTGGGCTCCGCACCGACCAGAGCAGGGGGGCTTCCCAGGGTGTGGCCCCGCCCTCCGCTCTCCCTGCACCAGCAGGCTTCCCTCCCTGTATCTGGTCGCACCTGCTCTCCCTTCAGGGGTTGGCCTAGAAGAATTCTCCGCAAGTAGATTTTCTCCTCCAGGCGAGTCTCTGACTGTCCCCATCATAGAACCCATCCCGTGGCACCAGCTGCCCCCAGGGACTGTCCTCTCCCTCTCTCTCTCTCTCTCTCCCTCTCCCTTCCCTCCCTCTCTCTGTCCGCACATAGTGCCTGGCACATGGCAAATGGTCAGGGGCATAGAACCAAAACGACAGAGACTGGACAAGCTGGTCTTCCCCAGAGCAGAGCCATGTGTGGTGGGGACATCAGATAGTGTCACATCAAAGGCGGGAGGTGCAGCCGGTGGTGTTGAGATCCCCCAGAGGAAGGAAGGTGGAATTTTTTAGCCCAGGTGGGCCAAGCTAGGATTCCCAGGTACAAGTTGGGATGCGATTTTACTTGGTCTAGGCTAGCGCTTTGTCCCCGCCTGTCCGGCAGTGGGGAGGGTCTCACAGCCTGTTCTTGGAGGGGCTTGGACAGCGGCCGGGGTGTACTGGAAGCAAAGCCGGGGAGGGGGGTGCTCATCTGGGGTGGGAGGCTGAGCTCTCTGGCCTGGAAATCCATCTGAAATTATAATGACACATTGGAGTGATGGGAAGCCTTGCCCCCCACCTCCTGGGCTTCCTTCTGCCCCGAGGAGGCCCTGGTGCAGGGGCCTGGGGGCAGCACCCCGCCAGCAGGGCAGACCCTCTGATCACTTGTTCCTGCGGATGCTGATGACTGGCCTCGTGTTTTTATTCCAAAATATCTGTACGTTTTCAGTTTTGAGCCGAAAGTAAAAATAAGCCATTTGCTTTATTGTGGCTACTGCCACTCATTTATATTGTCAAAAACCATGGCTTCTTCCGATGCGGAGCGCCGTTTATCAGTTTGCTAACTAGGCAGAGACGTGTCTGAGTCTTCATTCGCACCAGTGAGTGAAGCTCAGAGACGCAAACAGGAATGAAAATAAGTGGATTTTGTTGGCTTGCGGGTTGAGTCACTGGCATCATGTCCAAGTGGAAACGACTTCTTGAAGAAGTCCGAGCTCGCCTCGCGTCGGTCTGGCCCCGGTGCGGGCAGCGGTGCGGCCGTGCGGGGGTATGTGGTCCGTGTGGGCAGGGACCAAAGCCGGCTGTGTGGACACGGACCCTGGAGTTCGTGGAACCTTCCGTTTTGTTGGAACTGAGAACAAAGTCCCCACACAAACCACACGGTTAATTTTGCGTCAAACCCGCTTCCCCCTAATCGAGCTCATTCCACAAAGAGGCGTCTCAAGTGCCTTTTGTTTTGTTTCGTTGCAGCGATGTCAGCCCAGGACCCCGGCGGCCCAGGGAGCTGTCAGGAGGCTCCCCTTATCTGGGTGCGGTTTGTCCGCAGTGGGACCGAGACCAGGGGAGTGCAGTCCTTCCGCACCTCCGGGCGCCGTGGCCACGGTGACCACATGCGGCGAGAGGCAGCTCTAACGGCGGGGGCTCCGGGAACCGGGCCGACCCGGAGTGGGCACTGGAGCAGACGCCGCTCGAATTACGATCTGTCCAATGGGCAAGACTCTGTCGGGTCAGGGCGGCCAACGGCGTGACCTCCAGGACACCTCGCGCCGTCCCCCCCGGGTGGCCGGGTCGTGTGTGGGCCGCGCCGCGTGCGCCCAACAGCGATGCGCCATATACAGAGGTACGTGCGCATAGGGTCCTGTTTGCCAAACTCGCGGTAATTTACGTAATTATACACATAATGTATTTTAACCAAATACACAAAGAAGATCTTTATATGCCACTTAGGGTCTAGATCTAACTTAAACCACTACTTAGTCTATCTCTCTAATAGGATACTAAAAGGGAATTTTATGACAACATTATCAGTAGCATTTTGCTGATAATTAGAATAACAATAATAATACTGAGATATTTTTTCAGTAATAATGGTGTTATTAATGAGATTTTTATGAAAGACAGACTTCTTTGGTATAATTATGAAAATTGATCTTTTGCATTTTAGTTATTCACTGAAATCAGATAAGTGGCTTAACTACATGTATTATTTCTAATAAATATTCAAAAGAATGCATTTAAACAAGGCTCCTCATTCTATTCTTGCTCGTATTCCTTGCATTTAAATAAAAGTGTAATTGCTCTGCTCTTTAAGCTGCTGGTTTGGATTAGCTGTCTAACCTGCACAGGGTAACTGTTTTGCTGTTTGCATTTTTAATAGCTTTATTACCATTTGGTGAAGCCTTAATTTCTGGCTCCCTCGAAGCGTCCTGCCTTCACGTCAGCGCTACAATTTAACCGGCAATAATCTGTCAGGATAAGATAAAGGCCCACACCAGACGAGACGCGGCGTCTTGTGGGCCTTCCTGTCATTGTTAAAGGCAAGATCCCATGTGTCAAAATGTAGCCTCTGAAAGTTTTCCAAACTTTGAGGCATAATTTTACAGCTCACGGGTTCATCGATGGCTCCGGAATGTCGATGGCTCCGGAACGCATTACCTTGTTCACCCGGGAACGCGATTAGCACGGCGCCTCCTTGCCTGTGGCGTCCGGGCCCGAGGCCACCGGCAGGAGCACGTCCTCACCGCGCATCCGCGGGCCGAGCAGGACGTCCTCGGTTCTCCAGCAAGGACGGGTCTGTTTTCTAAGAATCTGAGACGGCACATAGGTGAGGACGTGCTTTGTTTATAAAATTATGTCAAACACTGCCGGGCGGAGGGACTGTGGTGATGAGCCCGTGCGCCCATCGCCCGGCCTGAGCCCCTGGCGGTTCAGAGACCAAATTCTGCCCATCGAAGCCTCACCTCCCACCCCGGCGAATCCTGAATGCCGTAAGTCCTCACGTGTGAGTGTTTATGTGTGGCTTTTTAAAAAACAAGGAAACGGGGCGCCTGGGAGGCTCAGTCAGGTAAGTGTCGGACTCTGGATCAGGTCATGATCTCAGAGTTTGTGGGTCCGAGCCCCGCATCAGGCTCTCTGCTGACAGCTCAGATCCTGCTTCAGATCCTCTGTCCCCCTCTCTCTCTGCCTCTCTCTGGCTCACACTCTCTCTCTCTGTCAAAAATAAGTAAACATTTAAAAAATCATGGTTGTATACCCAGTCACAACTAAAAAAATCAACGATAATTCTTCAATGTCATAAGATGCCATTTTAAATTCCCTAGTGTCTCACTCACATGTGTCACAGATAAATATATTTTCTCAGATTTTTAAAGAAGATTTCCCTTTGGGGCACCTGTGGGGCTCAGTCAGTTAAGTGGCTGACTTGATTTTGGCTCAGGTCATGGTCTTGCACTTCGTGGGTTCAAGCCCCGTGTCGGGCTCTGTGCTCACAGTGAGAGTCTGCTTGGGATTCTCTCCCTCCCCCTCTTTCTCTGCCCCCGCTTGCTCTCTCTGTCTCTCTCAAAATGAATAAATAAACTTAAAATATTAAAAAAAAAAGAAAAGAAGAAGATTCCCCTGGGCCATGACCAAAACAAAGTTCTGCACTGTGATTGGTTGAAACGCTTCCTGACGCCTCCCACTACCGCTTCTCCTTCGTGGTGACCTCACAGTTTACTTGTTGAAGGACACAGTCCTGGTCGCGGTGGTTCCATCTGGGGGTCGCCCACGTGCGCCCCACTGGTCTGGTCTGACACGTTCCTCCGTGGACCCTGGGGACGGCGATTCCGGCGGTTTTGCCCAGATTCTCACTACAGGGAAGGGCGGTTTCCCTGTCGGGAGGTGGCCGATGGGGACAGTGTCCCCTCCCTGTGACGATGACAGCCGCTGCTGCTCAGGAAGGAGGCGGGGGAGACGCAGGGCCGGATCGTGGTCCTAATTCCGTCCTTCTTCCTCTGGGTCGACAAGCTGCCCCGTCTGTGAAAAGAAGACGCTCCTGGCATCGTATCTGGTTGCGCGTGTGTGGTTTGTGTTGGAAAGGCGGGATAAATATTTGATTCCTGCCTCGGCTCGCTAATTTTCAAAGTAATGAATTATTCATTCCCACCCTCCAGTGGTATCAACAAAATTTTTAAAAAATTTTATAGGAATTTATGGATCTAAACGTGTGTGTTCTATTTTGACCCACTGTAGTTATTACACTTTGATGATCAAATCGCCCGTCGGGGGTCAGCAGAGGCCCCCTGGAATCCCCGGGCTCCCCGTGTGCGGACGGCCGGCTCCGCCGCTTCTCCCGGGGACTCGGTTTCTTCCCCGGAGAAGCGCGCCCCAGGACGGGACCGCGTGTAACTGCGCACAGACGCACGTGTGTGTGTGCAGTGAGCGTGTGCGGCCCCCGAGCTGAATCTGCCTTCCTCCCGCACTTGTCACAGAGAACAGTCTTGTCACTGGAGAACAGTCACAAGGCAGTTTCCAGAAATCGTCGCTAAACCCACCACCCAGCAGGGCGTCAAGGCGCGTGGGCCAGGAGGTGGCGGAGTCGCTCTGGTGTAGGAGGGGCCCGGTTGGGGGTCAGCCTTGAGGAAAACCGTGACCCGCTGTGACTGTCTCCAGCAGGGGCTCCCCCAGACTTCTGGGGATGACACAGAGCCCTGCGTTTTGTGCGGAAGGTGTCAGGAACACGAGTGCAGCCCCGCGTGGGTGCCATGCTGGTCCCTCGGCTGCGATTGCACCCGAAGGCCCACCGAGCGCAAGAGCCCCGCCTCTCTGCCCCGGACTTGGGCGACTGCGGGTCCCTAACCCGGGGGTAAGGAAGTCAGCCGCCGCCCCGGGACATCACCCACGGCTGGCTCATCGCGATGCTGTGGCGCCCCACCGCCCCTTGTCCGTGCCCTGTGGGCGGGATCGAGGGGCCACTTTGCCTCCTCCCTCCTGCTGGAGACAGCAGACCCGCGGCCGGTGGTGGCGGGGCCAGGACCGTACTTTGGGGACAGAGCGCTAGTCTCAGAAGTTCTCGGGTCTGTTGGCTCAGGGACCCCTCCTCACGTGTCTGTACTCACGTGTCAGGGCCCTGGCTAGTCCAGCAGAACAGCTGGTCCCTGGCAGCAGAGGGAGGACATGACATCTGCGACCCGGTGCCTCCTGGGCAGGCCGTGGGGAGACAGAGGTGAACCAGGCACATCGAAGGGGATGATGGAGAGAGTGGGACGGGAACCACGGCAGGGGCAGCCACGGAAGCCACAGCGGCTGAGGATCCGGGTCAGTGCGCAAAGCGGAGGGGTCAGCACGGACTCCCCACAACACAACCACTGAGCTCGCTGCATTGCCACGTGTGCCTGCTCTCATGTTAGCTGCTGACCCGACAGTCCGACTACGGTCAGCCGGGCCGAGGGGGTAGGTGAGGACACTCCCCCCACCCTGGGGCCACCCGCAGTGTCCCAGCAGCAGCCAGCCCCTCCCCGGGTGGCCAGCGGGGCCCAGGTCATTGGACACTGCAGTCACTGACACGTTCGTCAGGCCCCAGGCCTCAAAGGCCCCTCTGCCCAAAATGTCTCAAGACCCGGACGTGACTCTAAGGAGGTGGCCGAGGCCACGGGGTGAGACACGAGCAGGTGAGAACGTGTTCCCATCTTACAGATGAGCAAGATGAACTGCAAAGCAATGGAGCTCACTGCAGCACAAACGTGAGGCACAAGGAAAGTTCTAGAAAAGAAGCATCCAGAGTCCTGAGGCTGTCTCAGCCCACCACTTCCCAGTGACTCGGGTGCCCTGCCGTCAGCCACCGCATCTCTGTTCCGAAGAGAAAGCTGTCCCTGTGTGTAGGTGACGGGGTTTAGCCGGACCTTAGTGCATCCCCTACCTCCTCCCCCCTCTGATCTGCAGCCCCGACCTTCGTCATGAATAGTCATTAATAAACAGCCTCCGAAAGGGCAGAGTCACCGACGCCGAGCACTCTTACGGAAGCTACTCTGGAAACGGGGGTGACGTCCTTCCAGAGCCACGTGTTTGCCAGCCCAGCCATCTGTGAGTCGTTCCTGTTCGTTGTTCTGAATCCTTGTGCCGCGGAGAAGAACTCGCTGCGTTTCACCACTTCTAAATCTGTCTCCGAGCTCCCAGCACGGCGCCTGCGAAGAGACAGTGACCCCGAGACCAGCTGCCAAATCCCAGGGTTTCTTCTGCTTTTAGAAACGTGGGCAAATCACTGAACCGCTCAGGCCTGTTCTGGCTGATGGCCCCTAGGATGTCCCTGGGACGCCAGAGCCGCAAGGCCGGTGACGTGCATTTGCAGAAGGTCTGGACAGAGCCTGCCTCGCGGCGCGCACGGCAGCTGTTGGCTACCGTCTAGGAGGAGGGACGGCTCACGGCGTTCGACCAGGACGCTAGACAACATCCGCCAGGAAGACATCGGGACCCCATCTTTCTTGCTTCCTCTCTGCGAAAGCGGAATGAACGCGGACCCAGGGTCGTTCAGGGCGCGTGAGGGGTGGGTGTGGGTGGGGCCGGCGACTCTTGGAGGCAGAGCCCACCCTTTCGGGCTGCGCAGAGCATCCGGGACTCATGGGACGGGGAGGCTGTGACGATCTCACATCCTCAGCGCGTTGGCATCCCCCTGCGGGGAAGCAGCGTGAGCGAATGTTTTCGGCGCTACACACCCGGTGCGTCGGCGGAGCCCAGCCCGAGGGTGGAGTGGGACTTCCTGCGAGGCCTTCACCCCACGGTGGCCACTGAGGCTCGGGGACACCAGCCCCGGAGGGCTGTAAAACTCGAGACGATGACCTGGACAGACAGCCAGATTTCTGTTTTCAGCCAGTTTAGGGCTACTCTGACCTCATCATTATGCTTGAAAGACAAGTGGATGGAACCTGAGAACATTCTGGCTCCCCCCTGCGCACCTTCTCCCCGACGCCCGCTTCCCGATCCCCGGCCTGGCCAGGCCCCTTCCACCACTTCTCCCGTGGAGACAAGCGTCTGGTCAGCCCCTGAGCTCACTGCGCTCGCGGCTCTGCTGGGCCAGCACTACATTACCCCTTGGCCGGTCCCCCTGAGGACACCGGGCTCGCTCCTTTCCACCCTCGTCAGGCTGGGGATGGAGAAGGCACTGGTGAGCACGCTCCCGGCTCCCTCCCTCCACACCCGCCTCTTTAGGGTGGTTCTGGGCATCTTCACGGACGCGGAGGCTGGTCCTTCCACCTGCTCTCATGACCTGGAACCAAACACTTGTGAGCATTTCGCATTCTGTGCAAAGACAATAGAGTTAAGTTCAACAAAGGCTGGATGAATTATTAATCGCGCTTTATGGAAAAACACATCTATTAGGAATGTGACTCATGAAGCAGAAAGGTTTCCTGAGTCGTGCGGCTTGTGTGATCCGGCTTCTGGCTCCGTCGTATCGATCCCGCCCGAAAAGTGCGATTCTGAGGAGCAAACGCTGTCAGAATCCACAGAAGGAGGGTCAGGGCTGGGAGAGAAGCGGCCCAGCTCTCCGTACATCCCGGGCCGCGGGCAGCCTCCCCCAGAGACGCGGCGTGAAGGGGGGTCCATGCAACCTGACCCCCACACGCATCTGGCCTTCAGACTTTTTTGCTTCTTTATATTTTGGAGGAGTTCCTGTGGGTGTTTCTTTGTATGTAAACTTGATAAAAAAACAAACAAACTGGGAAGTGTGTGGCTGAGCCAGCTCCTTCAGCCGCACTGAGTTCTTGAGCAGCCCAGCCTGAGGCGAGGACCGTGTCCAAAGAGAAGCCCGTAGATGTTTCCATTAGAAGCGCCATCACGCTTGAAAGACACCCACAGGGCACCGGTCTGAGCTCGAGGACGCTGCGGACGCCTTTGGACTTCCTCCAGACCGCCCTCACTCTGTCCCGAAGGAGGCCGTGCCAGCACACGTGTGAGGGAGGGCGCCGGCGGCAGCACAGCCCTCGGCGCCCTCTCTGTGTCTTCCAGACATTGTGTCACATTTGGGAGTATCGGCAGCCGGGGGGGAGTGAGGTGCCCTTTAACTCTGGGGACCCCCAGGCCGGCGCCTCATGGCCCTTCAGACACCCAGCCGGGGGGTCCTGTACAGCCCAATCAGTTCAGAACTCTGCTCTCTGTCCAGGGTGTAGACAAAGGGGCAGGCTCGCCCTGGGAAGGGTGCCACCCCTGCCCCTGCACCAAAGGTCTGGGGGCTTTTCACTTGTGCCCCTGCAGCCTGCACTCGGGGCAGCTGTGCCCACGGCCCCCCCGGGGGACACAGCGGTGGTAACAGTGGTACACTAGCCTGAGGACCAGTTATTCTGATATCTCCAGATCAGTTGCAAAGGCCCCCGGCACCCCCGGGTGCTGGTTCCCAGTAGCCGCGAGGAGCCAGTGCTAAGTGCCCTGCTCAGAAGAGCCTGTCACTGGTGCCTCGGCCAGACTTGTGCTCTCCACCCCCAACGTCCATATGTTGAGCCCTGACTCCCAAAGTGATGACAGTATTTGGAGATGGCCTTTGGGCAGTAATTCGGGTTAGATGGGGTCACGAGGACGGGGCACTCATGATGGAATTCATGTCCTTATAAAAAAAGAGGCTGGAGGGGCGCCTGGGGGCTCAGTCAGTTAAGTGTCAACTTCGGCTCAGGTCATGATCTCAAGATCCATGAGTTCGAGCCCCACATCTGGCTCTGTGCTGACAACTCAGAGCCCGGAACCTGCTTGGGATTCTGTGTCTCCCTTTCTCTCTGCCTCTCTGCTCACCCTCTGTCTCTCTGCTCACCCGGTGTCTCTCTTTCTCCCTCTCTCACAATAAATAAGCATCAAAAATTAAAAAAAAAAAAAGAGAGACCAGAGACCTTGCACTTTGTCTCTCTCCCCCCACCTCTCTTTCTCCCCCTCTTTTTCTCCTTCTCGAGATACGCTGTGAAGACACAGCGGCTTTCCAACAAGGACGTGGGCTCTCACCGGGGCCTGAGGACCAGAACCTTGGGCCTAGACTCCGGCCTCTGGGACTGTCATTATAAAGCCCCGTTGTTTGAGCCACGCAGCGTATGGGGGTTTGTTATGGGAGCCCTTAGCAGGTCCAAGGAGGGTCGAATTTGTGTTTCCATACAGAGGAGCTGGCCGTGTTTACACACTGACGTGGAGAGAGAAAAGCATGTATTCTGGTTTAGAAGAAGTTAAGTATTTTTTGTATAGACCTGTTTCACAGGAGAAGACGGAGTCGTACAAGTTGATATTGTAGCATATTTTCTGCAGCGGAATGTTAACACGAAGTATGAGGAGTGGGCGAGTTCATGCCAGCACGAGGTTATTAATAAGAACAATGATCCGCATCTGGAGAGGCTCCCACAACCAAGCCCGCAGGAAAAAGTGTTCCTGCCTGCCACCTGCACCTCAGAGACGAAGAAGAAATCGGCCCCAGAGATATTAAAAAGAAGCAGCAGCTTTCCCAAGGTCACGCATCAATGCAAGGGCCGGAAACAGAACTGGGAGCGGCCACCTCCGGGCTGCGCACCGCAGCTCAGCCCCGCCTGCCGGCAGCCCATCGACAGCCTCAGGGAACAGGTCCTTCAGCTCCCGAGTTTTGTTCTAAAATTCCTCAGGACCGTTTCCACACGGTGTTCCCTCCTTGGAACGATGGTCGCATCCACCCTCCCTAAGACCCAGCAGAGGCAGGACTAAGGATGGAGAGTCCTGACCTGCCCCGGGGGCGATTCGCCTCCAGGGCGCCCCCCAGCGGAGGGGGGTAGCGGCCCCTTAGCAGAGCTCGCGCGCCACGTCTCCAGCAGTTGAAATGATCTGCTCAGTGTTATTTCGTGCTGAGGATTTCGTGATGGAGGCGACTAGCAAACAGCAAGCGTTAAAGCACGTGGAACAGACCCACCAGGTCGCGTGCGTGCAGCGGAGCCCCCAGCAGGGAGAGCCGAACATCTCGTTCTGTCGTGTCTCCCAAAGGGGCGTCTCGATGGCCGACGGCAGAGCAGCTGAGAACGCCACAGCGGAGTGGGGTGACCCTGGTCCGGCAGGGCTGCGGCCTTTACTGGAAAAGGAGGCACATAGGGAGACACGGAGGCGTGGCGTCCACAGGCCACCGAAGGCCGAGTCAGGCCAGGGCCCGGCGCTCGCACAGGCACTGGCAGAGGCAGGAAGGACCCTTCACTGGAGCTTTCGAGGGACCACAGCCTGCTGGCGTCGCGGCCTCAGACACTGGCCTCTAGGACGGTGCAAGAGTAAACTGTCACAAGCCACCCCGTTTGGTGCTCTGTGAGAGTAGCCCGGGAGACGGATACACGGCAGGCCGGCGACCCGGATTCCCCAGTTCCAGGATGAGTACGGGACAGCCTCTCACAGACCAGAGAGGTGACACTCAGCCCACCCCGTGCCGCCCACGGGCTCGGCGGGGGCTGCGGTGAGGCCCGAGAACCGGCCTCAGCTCCGGAGCGACTCCGGGAGGGCGGGCGGCTCCCTGGGGCCAGCGTGCAGGAGCCTCTGCCCTCCGGCCGGGTCTGCACATCGTGGAAGCGAGTCAGTCGGAGCTGACATCGCAGATCTGGCAGCCTCTGCCCTGGAGCTCTGGCCATCCTTCGCCTCCTACTCCCTGGGTGATAGAGGCACCCGGCGGGTCAGGTCTGGGCCAGAGCGTGGGGCCTGATGCCCTCGCCACCCCGGGTGTGGGACCGAATGGCCCCTCCTAACACTTGCCCCGCCTCCTCTGACTGACTTGCACGTGACTTTCCACACCTTGATTATTTTCTGATCCTGAAAGCCATAGTAGCTCAGCACAACTGTTCAAGCGCTTCACGGCTGTGGAGTGCCGCCTGTGGCTGGGGCCTCGGACCCTCCCCAGGGGTGACGGCCAGCTGAGTGACACGCTCTGGGCCCCTGCTCGCCTGCTGGCAGGTGGACGCCGTACATTAAGCGACGGGAGCAACCAGAGGAGAACGGGGTCCGCAGGACGGCAGGCGTCGTGGGAACGTTGGAGGGCCCTTGCTTTCCTGAGCCGCACACACAGTGTGGAGACTCCGGAGGAAGGGCGTCCTGGGGGTGTTTCTGCCACACGTGGGCTTCTGGGCTGAGCATTTACCCAGAGCGTCCATCTCTTCGATGTGCTGGGTTAGCACCATGAGGAGAAACCTGGCCCGACCCCGGGAGCGAGGGCCCCGCCCCCGCCCCTCGGCGCCCCATCCCGCTTCTTGGGCGCGAGAGATCCCAGGTGCCAAGGCTCCCGGAGCGCTTTCCAGGGCCAACACTCAAGGACGACCCTGAATCTGGAAGCCACTCTCCTTCCCCCCAGGATTCCTCCTTCCAGTCTTTTCCTGCGGAGACTGTAACATTCGGCAATGAACCGGTTACTCCACGGGGTCAAACTCAGTGATGCATTTATCCATTCCACAAACATGTATTAAGGTGCAGAGTCTGTGTGCCAGGAGCACACTGAGGCAGACCGAGCCCCTCCTTCCTGACTCCTGGACCTCAGGCAGAAGCCTGGGGCCTGGGACAAAGCACCACCGAGGGCTGTCATGAACTGAACGTCTGCGTCCCCCAGAATTCACACGTTGAAACCTTGGCGCCCAGTGTGACGGTCTTGGGGTGGGGCCGGTGAGTAGACTGAGACAAGTTCAAGAGCGTGAGGCCGTCATGATGGAAGTGGTGACCTACAAGAAGAAGAGCCCAGAGATCCGTCCCTGCCCCCCTCGGGCACCACGCAAGGCCCTGTGTCTACGGGGAGTGTAGGAGAGAGTGTGTGCGAGCCAGGAAGGAAGCCCTCGCCAAGACTGCAGAGGGCCAGCTCATGGGATTTGGCGATATTTGGAGACGAAGGCATCTTCCGGGCACCCTTCAACTCTCTGCTGTGCAGTCGAGGGTCAGAGTCACAGACGGAATCTACCTCCCGTCGGGGTCAGACCTTCAGCTTTCGTTGTGAAGTGAGTGGAGAATGAGCCGGTGAGGAAGGCACCTCGGATCGTTTCCCGGGGAGCGGAACTCCGTGTCCTGTGCGCTTCCCTCAGTCTCGTGCCCTTCACTCTGACTGGCGGGACGCAAAGACGCTGTCAGAGCCTCAAGACGAGCCGGGGGCCGTGAGAGACGCCGTCAATCCACTCGTGATTCTGGCTGTGGCCACAGCCTGTTTCCAAGACCGTGTCTTGAGACCAGAGGCTGCTCTGTCACGGAAAATTCCAGAAGGTGCCTGGCTGAGGTGTCTCCGTGAACACGGCTCTCGGCGTCCAGCCCTGCGCACATTTCCTGGCTGCACATCCTCACATAGCGCGGGTCCGTCCGCGCGTTGTCGGCGCACGGGTACGTGGATGGGACCTCAGAAAGCCCAGGAGCCCTCCTGTTGGAAGTTCAGATGGCGCCCTTAGAGAACTCTCCTGGGAGCGCCTGGCGGCTCCGTCAGCTGAGTGTCCGGCTTCTGCTCAGGTATTGGTCTCAGGGTTCGTGAGTTCCAGCCCCGCGTCGGGCTCACTGCTGTCAGCCTGTCAGCGCAGAGCCCGCGTCGGGTTCTCTGCCCCCCTCTCTCTGCCCCTCCCCGCCTGCGTCCTCCCCCCAAATGAATATGAAAACAAAAAAACTCTTCTTCGAGAGACAAAGCAGGGACTTGAGGCCCTTGGGATCCCCGGCTCTGGGAAAGACCCTGCAAACAACCCGAGAGCTCACTCCTCAGCGCTTCCGTTTTGTGCATAAATATTGCAACTCTGTTGACTAAAGAAGGGTGAGCGATTACTTTGGGTAGGTAAGTGGATGCTTCTTAAAAGAAAATTCCGTCCACAAAAATGCAAGCTTTCAGGGTCTGACGGCCTGCCAGAGGTTGCAGAGAGAGGAAACTCACCCCAAGCCTGCCTGGATAAAAATCCAAATTGTCTGGCTCCCCCAAAGTGAACCCTTCAGGGGGAGGACTGCTTTCAGGCGCGAATATTTTAGGAGTCACACAGTATCATTAGGAGCTGGATTATTTTCGCCCTGACTTCTGCTAAGTTGGCTTGAGTCTTAATCTTCACACACTAAGAAGATCGAGTCGCTGGCCCTGTCTCCCACATCCTCGTGGGAGTCGGCAAACAAGTCCTTCCAGAAGTCCCACTCGGAGGTCTCGCTGCATCGCTCGGCTGCGGCTGAGCCGGGTGCCCGTCGTGGAAGGAGCCATGGGGGCGAGAGCAGCTGCCTTGCTCTTCCTGGCGGGGCAGGGCCCGGAGGTGGCAGCGGGGTCCCGCACCGGGGCCGCGTGGCCCGGGAACGGGTGAGTTCACAGCAAAGGTCTCGTTGCCGGAGGAGGGCTGCGGAGGCTGCAGACAAAGGGAGCGCCCCACCACACTCTCCAAACAGACAAATTACGGGGTTAGTACTCACACTACAGAAAGGCCTTCACCTAACAAAAGGGTACTTCACAGAAGGATTCACTGAAGCTTTCCTTTAAACAGTTGTCTCCAAGAGCAGCTAATCCCTTGTTTAGTGATCATTAATGCTTCAGTAGAAAAGCTGAGGGAAGAAAACCTTACAGCTAAAATGCAAGAGCCACTGTCAATTGAGAATCAATCAAGAAGGAAATAAAACAAATTTGAAATGGTAGGTTAGTCAACTGGAAAATGGGATTTGATTTACATAAAACTCACAAACACATCTATGCAAGAAACAAGGTCATGTCTATTGAGGAAAAATTGCATGTATTTTAGAATATGGTTAGTGATGATCCTAATTCTCCAAAGGAAGCAAAACTTATTCTGTAAGTTCTAGGTGCCTGTAAGGCAGGCCTTTCGAGGGTTTCTTGCACGGCGCCTCCCAGTCCTCCCCCTGGAGCAAATCCGTCAACTAAATGACCACCTACCGAAGGGGCTGCCTTGGTGTTTGGGGCACCAGTTCACAGGAGAGACTGTCCGGGGTAACTGAGAACCCCAAGAGAGTCCTGGGATTGGTTCTCCTAGTGGCTGCTGTGATCTAAATTAGGAAAGCAAGTGAGGTTTGCGTTTCTGAAAGTTCGAATTGTGCATTGGCCATTGAATGCCTATGAAAACTCTCATCAGCATTTACAGCTCACATGGGTCGATGTTTCTTTGTTTTGTGATGTTTGAGTTCCCTAGTAAAGGAAATGGTTATCATGTTGGTTTGTTATTTTATTGTTACTGCTGTTGTCTATATTTCATTACTGCATTCTTGGGCAATTCCGGTTTCTGGCCCATCTTCATAAACTGTGACTTTATTGTTACATAGTGCTTGCTGTTTGGTTTAGAGCCATCAGTCCTGAAATCTTCATTATTTTGTTAATATTGCCACTTCCTTCTTTCACATGTGTTTATATTGCTTGAATGTTCCTCATCTTCAAAGTTTCCTTACCACTTCGTCAGAAGGATTTTTTGGAAACCACCTGTAGCTGGGTTAAAAAAAAGAGAAAAAAAAACACACAGTCTAACAACCTCTGATTTTAAGAAAGCAATTTATCTCATTCACATTTAGTGTAAAACAGATACTCTAATTCTTTTGTCTTATGTCATGATCATTATTGGTTAGACTTTACTCTGCTTTCTTTTTCCTTTTCTTCATTTTGGATGGTTTGATTTAGTTGACATTCATTCCCATTTTTCTTTCTGTGAATTTGGCATTTCTGCATTTTTTTATTCAGCTAGTGACCACGCACCCATCCCTCATCCTTGTAATTCATACCCGCTTCTCAACTGTTGGATGAAAAACCAGAACCAAAGTGTTTGATTCCCTCACTTTCCCCTTTGCACAAGGCAGATGAGCTAAAACAGTCGTAATCTGACCTGTTCTCTGCTCGTAACTCCTCATTTTTGCTAAGATAGGTGAGCATTTTAGTGCAAGAATATTATTGGGTTTTTCCCTTGTAGCATGCCTTTTCTCTCTTAAAACAATAATCTATCCTTTATCACAAATCCTCAATCTTATTATTATTTGTTATTATTGGAGCTGACTCCAAAGGGCACGGAGTTCATTGCTGCCCTGTATTTCTCTTACTTACCTTCTCCTTTCTTGAAGTTGACAACAAATGGAAGGTTGACACACTCGAGTTTGCTTTGAAAATCCATCCACTTGAATCTTTCCAAAGCGTTCATTCACATTATCCGATTATTGTCATTGTGGCTTTGTGAATTAGTCCCCCTTTTACTAGTGAGAAAATGGAAAACAGTTATGTCTTAGTGCTGTAGGCCCCCACCCCACTTCCCTAATGCCCTGCCTCCCTAAGACGCCAGAAGTAGTCTCTGGGAGCGTTCATGTATCAAGGACAAATGCCAGGGTCTCAACAAAAGTTTTTTAAGTAAAAGAGGCCGCTGCCCCTGTAGGATCATTGAAATGCAGAAATTGATTTTAGTGAAACTTACATGAAAGAAACAAAATGGAATATTAATTTCTTCAAAATCACTTATCTCCTTGGATCAGTTTTTATTGTCTCTTTAGAACAGTGATGTTTTATCTGGATTTTGTGGGTCTTTACTTTGGTAACTGCCAGAGAGCGGATAGGGGTAGATGGGGCTGGCGGGCGGGCAGCGTGGTGGGCAGTGAGGAGGGCCGTTAGCTTCCTTTCCAGGTCCCAGAATGTAGCCACGTCCCGTGATTTCGTCCATCTGTCCATTCATTCCATAGACATTTCTGGACGCAGCTGAGAGCCGAGATTCTGGGATCCGTGACCCGCCCCTCCACCCTGACGCACTGAGCAGCTCCAGCCTGGCAGGGAAGACAGACGAGAAAACCGAAAATCACAACACATTGCAGCATGTGATATTTCCACAGAAGCCGCTGTCTGCAGGCCTGGTCCCCCGCCATGGGCTCACCTCCGTCAGCTTTCCGGGACGCAGACCCGGCCCCTTCCCCTGACATCAACGTCGGGTGAGGATTGAGCTCAGCTCTGGGGTCCTGCTCTGGGGTCCAGCAGCAGCCCATGCCTCGTAACTTTGTTGAGGCCTGTTTTGCACGCCGTCCTTGAAGAAAGGTTCAAGAACAGAGTATGCACATTCAGGTCAAAGCTTAATGGAAGAGAAGTATGTTAGGCTTAATCCACACCGTCATCTGGGGAGGCGAGGGCGGTGCAGGCACGCTGATCACGGGCCTGCACATCCTCACTTCACGGGTCCCCGGGGAGAGCTGCACCTCTTGGAGATGCGCCTGCTAAAAGAATCCGTCAGCCCTGACATGCCCCTTCTCCCTCGGTCACTCGCAGCCTGCTCTGTGATGGGAAGGGGCTCACCGAAAGGTCAAAACACCGAAATCTCGCTTGTTATCTTCACCTGCTGCTGGGTTGTCCCTCGCGGTCAAGGGCACCGTGTCCAGCATTATCTGAACACCCCCCCCAATGAATAACCTGTGCTTCCTGATGCCCCCGGACCTGCTGACTCGTCCGTCCTGCTGACACTGTGCCAGGAAGACCACGGCAGACCCCCCGGGGAGCGGTCACCGGACACCTACTGTGTGCTCAGAGCCGCGTCACACGCAGTGACGTTTCCAGGTGGCCTCCCTTCTCTTCCAACACCGGTGCCCGACACGGCCATCGTCCCAGGCCAGTCACGGAGACGCATGCTGCGCCCCGTCTACTCGGGCCTTTTAAGAGACACATCTGCCTGGGTTCCCCTCGGCTCTGAGTCTCCGGCGTCAGAGGCTGGTGGCAATTTGCTGGCACATTCTAGGATTGCTCCCGACTCGTTTCTATGTTTAAAAATTCATGTACCGGATTCCCTGAGAGCCAGGTAATCAAAGCGAGCATTGCAAAACCCAGTAAAGGCAACTCCCTAAGAAATGAGAGCTGACACTTCCGGTTGCTCTGGAAAAGCAAAGTCGTTTCTTCCCATCATAACTTTGTCTCTGCACAAAATGGTCTCAATATTTTTGAAACATCCAGTGTGAAGGTGACTCGCTTTATGAGATGGGCAAGCACAGTCCCCTGTGACTTCGAGGCTGGAAACTCGATAGTTCCCTGCGGGGCCACCGGAGCGCCGCCTCACCTGCCGGCCGGGCGCCTCCACCCGCCACGCTGCTGCGGTATTAATTCCTGCAGCGGAAATCCTAAGGGGCCGGAGACTTTTCACCTTCACAAAAGGGGTTTCTATGGTAACAAAAGCACGCTGGGTGATTCGCAGTTAAAAACAAAGCAAAACAGAACTGGCCCAAAGTCCAGGTCGCGCTGGAACTCGGGCCACGAGGACTCTCTCCGCAACCGAACCGCATTCTGTACGAACGTGGCCGTGGCAGCCGCGCGGTGACCCTGGGGGGGGTGGGGGGGGGCGGGACCTGCACGTCCGCCTCCCTGAAAACACCCGAAGGTAAAATTTTAGAGAAGTGCCCTCGTCTTTCCACTACAAGGCAGGCGACTCCCCAGGCAAGTAAGAAGGGAAGAGTACTCGGCTGGGGGGGACGGGAGCCATGGTGGGCCCTGAAACCCCCCCCTCCCCCCGCTTGTTAGGGAAATGCGCTGCAATCCCGAACCTCCCGTCCTTGGGGGGCGTTGCTATTGTTTCTGCTGTTTAATTACAGGGGGAGGGCCGCGCGAGGGCCACAATTCACAGATTCCTGCTCTCGCCGAGGAGGGAGAAAGTGATCTATTTGCAGGAGTTGTGTATTTTTTTCAGGCGCTTTACGGAGACACCCCAACCCCCTTGGTTGCTGACTGTAAAATAAGAAAACCATCACCCAGCTGGGGCAACAATGGGCTCCCACAGGGCCTTTCTGCTCGCCCGCAGCTGCAGCGAGAGTGGGAACAGAGCGGCGGGCTAACACTCCTCCCGCGCCGTTTCTATGGGCGAGGAGCCCTCCCACTGATCCGATGTATTTTCTATGCAAAACTGCACAAGAAGTGACATTTTAAAAGTTTTGACCTTTGTTTTTTTTTTTTTTTTGCATGAACCGAACCATACATTTTTTAAACCTTCTGACAGGGTGTCTGTTAGAAAAGGCAATAGCCATTACTGTAATAATAAAATGTTTCAAAATTGGAAAATCCTATATTAAATATAATGCACAGATAACCTTTGTCTGGAAAATGATAGTGATGTGGGCCTTGGAACCGCTTGTTTACTGTTCCAGGAAAACAGATGATGACACATTGCAGGCATATTTAGGAAACAATTTCCCTGGACGCAGTGTTTTCATTTGCTAATTTAAGACTTTTCATGATTTCCCCCCAAAAGAAGGATTCATGAGGGTTTTGCATCTATACGCCAGGGTGTTTCCACTTAATATTAATGGCCACGGTGTTTGTTCAGAAAACTATCCTTTGCATAACAAAAATATTATTTTAAAAAATTGCTTTTGTATCTCAATACATTTAGGGTTTTTTTTTCTTTGAGGGAAGTTTAATTCTTATTTGAATCTAAAACTTCTGTATTAAGGGGAAAAAAAGAGGAACACAAAATAACTGAGAGACCAAATGTCAAAGAGAACTTTCTTTAAAAGACCTTCCAATTAGTCAGGGACATGAATGGGGGGAAAGGCTCAGCTACAAAGATATAAAGAAAGAAAATTAGGGCAAATGAGATGTTGAATTATTTGCAACAAAAGAGGGGTGAATAGGAGATGGATGAGGAAATACCACGTTCTCCAGTTAAAGGATTATGCTGCTTTCGAGTCTCCGCCCAGCCCTCCAAGTGGTGCGCCCGGGCGGGGGTCCGCCAGCCCTCCACGTGACCGCGGTGACCAAGCAGGGGTCCGGCAGCGGGCGGGCTGGACACTCTTCCCTAATCTGTCCTTCAACAGATGCCAATGTGGACTTTTATGTTTAAGGCTAGAAGATTCTCAGGGGTAAGTGGGAGTTAGCTTTTCTAAGATGTTTGGAGGTAAGCGTGCCGGCCTCTCCCGGGCGGGGGCCGCTCCAGGAATCGGGCTGCGTTCTGAAAGCAGATGAGACTCTAGGAAACCACGCCGAGTTTGGATTCTGTGTCCGCCTTTCCCTCTTGCTCTGGGCCACCTCTTCACTTCCGTCTTTCCTCCTGGAAGACAGAGACAGCAGAAGTCACCGTCACCACCCGACAGTCGGTCCCCGGCTAACTGGCGAGTCACTGCAAGTTGCTGATTTGACTCCGGCCGGGAACTTTCTGACGAGGGTGCTTCCTCTAAATCACAAAGTTGTGGAACTCCTGCAGAAGACTAGAGTGGGATTTCATTCAGAAATTTCAGATGGTTTCATAGCACAAACTACCTGTCACCTCCCACTCACTCACGGAAGAGCCATCTGACCAGCGGGGGTGCTGGGAGCTTATCAGAATTTTGCATCATACATGAGAAAAAGATCTTTTTATGCTGTGATAAAGGGAAGCATTTAGAATTACACTGACATCTTCTTAACCCGTTGCTACTATCCAGGAGTTCCAAAAGGGAATGTTAGAGCTGGGAATGCTGAATTCACCTAATTCAAACCTGAAGAAACCGGGGATCAGAGAGGTTAGGTGACTTACCCAAGGTCACAGAGCTAGGAGCAGAAGTACAGCTAGAACAGGGTCCCTTTTCCAGAGCCCATGCTGGCAATGCCCCCTCCCCTCTCTCCCCCTCCCCCTCCTCAATATTTTGCTAAAACTTAAGCACAGCAACTGCTTTAAGGCTGAGCTGCAGGGGCTCCCGGGTGGCTCAGTCAGTTGGGCCTCTGACTTCAGCTCAGGTCATGATCTCATGTTTGTGGGTTCGAGTCCCGTGTCGGGCTCTGTGCTGACAGCTCAGAGCCTGGACCTGCTTCCGATTCTGGTCTCCCTCTCTCTCTCTGCCCCTCCCCGCTCATGCTCTGTCTCTCTCTGGCTCAAAAATAAATAAAAAACATTTAAAAAAAAAAAGACTGAGCTGCACCCAAGACCCTCCCCCACACCCGCCGTCTGTGCTCTCACCAGCGTGGCCCCTGTGGTCTTGGTGGCATCCATGCAGGCACATCGTCCTTCTCAGAGCGCACTTGCAGACAATACTTGTTAGGAAAGATCCCCCGGAAGGCAGGGCGAAGGACCCCGCGAAGGTTGCCATGAAAGATTTGGGCCCGGCCTTCGGAGGATGGGGGCAGCAGCCGGACCCCACGGCCCCGTCCTGGGGTGGAGTGGGGCTCCTGGCTCCGCCGAACTCCGGGACAGGTCACTGCCCGACGGGGCCGGGGCCCTGTGGGTTTGGCAGCCGAGGTCTGCACTCGCCTGCATCGCCGCGGCGGGTGGGTGGCCTGAGTTACTCCCTGCGGACAGTGGTGAGCCGCCCGAAGCTCTGGTCCGATCGGGAAGGACAGAGCCAAGCGGTGGAAATGCAGACAGCACGGGAAGGACATCTCAGTCCAACCCAGGAGGCGAATCCAGCAGGGTCGGCGTGCTGCCAGGGGCCGTCTCTCTGCACACTAATGGGGTTGACCAGTTAGCTGAGGAGCAGAAATGCAGCTGATGAGCCATGAGGGGGCCGTGGGACTGCTACACGGAGACTCTGGGGTGTGGAGGCCTTTGTACCCACACAGGACGGGCGGATGTGGCAGAACCCACCTTGTACAGGGAGGAGGCGCCTGCCCCTGGAGGTTGAAGAGTAGACAGAAAGTGTGTGGTTTTGACTCACTAAGAAAAATGAGATGCTAAATATTGTATTAAGGAATTATTTCGAAAATTGCACCTGACTGGTGAGTGACTGAATCGAGAGCGCACACCGGGAGGAAGGAGGTCTGTCTGGGGTGAGCCACTGATCTTTCAAAGCAGCGTTGTTTTTGCCAAACACTCGATTTTCTGAATTTGTTCTGGGCTGGCTTTTCGGAGCCCCCTGGTGAGGGTGGGGCTGGCCGAGGTGGGGCTGGGGTCCTTTCCACCGAAGCAAAACAAGACCCTCGTGTTAGGCTGTGGAGGCGTGTGGGAGCGGGGCACCGGGGCCCCCACGCCCGCCTCACCCGAGCGGACCAGGGGCGCTGCTGGCCACCGTGGGGTCTGCCCCGTGCCACGTGCAGATTTCCGACACAAGCCACGGGTTCCAACGTCCAAACACGCGGAGTGAGCGCAGAGCAGACGGCGATGCCACACAACCTTTTCTCTTCTTGTGGCTGGAAAAATCGGCGCCAGATTTTAGGAAGGGTTACGAGGGGGGAGAGCAGGGAAGTCCCAACGACCAAAGACGAAGCTTGTATTAAAATCTTCATTTTCCTTTTCTGTAGGTGTTTTTACTAAGCTCCAGTTTTATTACCTGTAAAATGGGTACAATAATAGTGTTTTCATCCCAGATCAGGGAAATCTCACACAAGGCCTGAGAGGTACTTAGCTTGCTCAAAGGAACAACGGGTTTATTGTGAAAAATGTCCACACACAAATTCCAGGGAGTAAAATAGCTGCTCAAGGCCAGATACAGACTCCCCGTGGAGCAGGGAACTCGAACGCGGATTCTCGCAGCGGACGGGACTTTCAGAAGAGCAACCATCGGCCACACCCCCCACGGGGCCCCAGAACTGTATTTACAGGACACACTTCGGTAAATCCATTTTCTGGAACTTACCCTGGGGAAAAACCAGCACAGCACGGGCTTCGGGGCCAACGCACAGAACGGCATCGGAAGCCTCGGGTCTGCGATGCTCCACTGAGACGCGGCCACAGTCGCTCGTCTTGGTCTGTCAGTAATTTCCCGGGTCCCTCTTCAAGCGAGCAGGCTGGGGAGCACATCTGCATGACACACAGGGCCCGGGTGCTTGTGGCGGGGGGGTTACCGTAATGAGTCCCGAGAGCCAAAGCCGGGAAACTCGATGCCAACTGTAGCCGACGGTCTGGCTTGAGGACGACCATCGCTGGAAGCTGCCAATGTCGGTGATGCCCTCTAATCAGACTTCGGGAGTCCCTCGTTCACTTGGCCGAGAAAGGTCGGGGAGGATTATGTGCGTAGACGTGAACTGGCTACGGAGTCTGGGGAGTGTGCACACGGCGCCATGGGCGGAAGTGAGGAGGACCGCCTCTGCCGTCCCTCCAGGCGCAGCGCCGGCCTGGGTCCCTGTCCCCTGCCGGCCATCTTTCCCAAAGTCGGGCTGTTGGTTGAAGTCAAACTTGGTTTTTGTTCACAGAGACAGATCTTTCTTTACACCGTTTCCCCGGGGACGGTGAGGAGGAAGCCACAGAACCAAACTGCCCTGCGAGGGTGGCAGCTGGGGCCCAGGCACCCGTGAGAGCCCGAGGCCGCCCCGGGCGTGGACGTGTGGCTCTGGTGGCTCCACGGGTCCGTCCGGCCACGTCAGGTCCCGGCCTCACACCGTCCAGACCAGCACAACGCCGCCTTTCACGACTGGATTTGCCATTGTTTTCATCAGAACCACACGTGAAATAAGATACTTAAACACTTCAGGGCGCCTGGCTGGCTCAGTTGGAAGAGCATGTGACTCTTGACCTCAGGGTCACATGTGGTTTGAGCCCCACGTTGGGTGTGAAGATTACTGGAAAAAATAAATAAACAATACTTTAAATGCCTATTCAAAAAATCCACCTAAAGACCACTGTCCTCTTCGGAGCCCCTCCAATCTAGAAAACACAAAACTACGTTCTACGCTGTAACCAACACGTGGCAAGTTCACGCAAAGCTCAACGAGAAAAAAAAATCTCTTTCAGTTGCCAGGTGAGACGAGAAGAAGGGTGTGTATAATTATTTGAAGTTAACTCTCTACCAAGACCCGTGGCCTAAACGGACGTGTCCTGAGCGTCTCCAAGTCCCAGGCTTTCTCTGGTGTTGACGTGTGTCGTTTCTCTCCTTCCGCTTCCCCGTGTAAACAAGAACACCAGGATGCCCACGCCGCAGCCCCCTGGAAACGGCTCTGCTTGTGCACGTGGGAGAGAACTTGACTGCTCTCAGCAAATAGCAAAAGGGCAGTGGTCCATCTGCTCATGTATTCGACCCTCATTCTATCTTCAGGGATTTACTTACTTTACTGAATTAGTGAGTCGCTGAACAGATATGTATGAGCAGCAGATCTGAGAGCCTGCCGGCCCGGAGCACAGCGGTGAGTGACACGAAGTCCCGACCGGACTCGCTGTTGTTACCTGTTCCTGCGTCACTCCTGTTCTCGGAGCGCCAGCGCCCGCGTGGAAGCTGCCTCTTGCTTCCTTCCTCTCGTCGGGTCACGTTTATGGGGAACGTTGTTCTAGCAAGTACTTGAAGCCCTTTATGCCCAGTGTACCGGGTATCAACTAAAAGTGGGTGTTACTGTGAATGTGTTGGCCCAGGATGCCCACCCACGGGCCGCTCGGCTCGGTTCGGGTGTACTGAAGGCACAGCGTTTGGTCAGCTCTGGGCTCGGAGAGCCTGCCCACCCCCGGGAAGCCTCCCTGCGCCATCCACGCCGCCGCCGAGGGGGCTCGGGGGGCCTGGCACCTGAGTCCCTGTCAAGTGCCCACCTCAGTCAAACTGCTGGAAGTGAGGAGGCGCCAGGGTGGCGGCAGCCCCGCTGAGGGTGGGGTTGGGGGCGGGGGCGGGCAGGGGGCCTGGGCGGCATCCAGTCCGGGGACCCAGCACGTACTGGGTCTCCTGCACACGGGAGGCGTTATCTCCTCTTGTGGGCAGAGATGAGTCACATGTGCTGTTTCCTTCCGGAAGGTTCTGCTCCAGAGATGCAGACTCGGGCAGTCAGTTCCGACTCGGGCAGGGGAGATCCAGGAAGGCTTCCTGCAGAAGCGGCATCTGAGCTGAGCCTCAGTGGGGGTGGGGAGGCAGGGGGACGCTAGGAGTGTGACAGGCCGAGCAAGCAGGGGACCATTTCTGCCGTGGAAGCAAGAGTGTGAGCATAGCCACGTGGCTGCCTTGGACATCAGCGGATGGGAACAGAGCCTGGGGTGGGGCTGGGACCCCGGCAACCAGGTGAGGCCAGAGGGCCCTCAGGAGTTCCAGCTTTGTTCTGGAAAAAGGTTCTTGTCCAGAGTGCCCAAGGGGAGCCAGCAGGTTCCATGGGAAGGCGGGAGACGGGCGGGCTGGGCTTCTGGGTCGTCCCTGGACAGCTGTGTAAGACAGTGATGGGGGTTCTTACCAGAATACCTTCCTCCCCCCACCCCTGTTCTGTGCTCCCCAACCCCCTCTGTCCTTTCTGCCCCCGCCCTGTGCTCCCCGCCCCTGCTCTGTGCTCTCTGCCCCCTCTCTGTCCTCTCTGCCCCTGCTCTGTGCTCCCCCACCCCCACCCTGTGCTCCCCGCCCCCGCTCTGTGCTCCCGGCCCCGACTCCGGTGGTGCTGACCAGAGTTGGTCACGGGCTTATGGATACATCACCCCATTTCTGCCTTCATCTTTACCTGGAGCTTCCCCTGGGGGTGTGTGTGAGTTTAAATTCGCTTTTTCACCAGGACACCAGCCTCACTGGATTAGGGACCCACCCTATTCCGGTATGACCTCATCTTAACCAATTACACCTGCAGCAACCTCGTTTCCAAACAAGGTCACAGCTGAGCTCCTGGAGGTGCGCACTTCCTCTCTCTTTTGGGGGCACACAGCTCAAGTGTAACGCTGATTTTAGGGGCTAAAAATTTATATATTTGAAGGCAGGACAAAGTTTTCAGTTCATTCCCTTCAACGATGACCTCAGAGGGGCTGTGTTCTGCACATCGCACTACAAATATCAACCAGAGAAAGCCCAGTGTGCAGTTCTTTTGTTTGGGCCCGCTGAAAGGCCCTATGAAAAAATGTTTATTTCCTCAGCCAGCCTGAATTGGCCAATGTTTCAGACTTTACCGGACATCTGGGGTTAAAGTTGCAGGTTGGACGGCTTCCCGGATGGACGGACAATGGACGGACCACACAGGCCGCGCTCAGCCTCCTCACCCCAACTGCCAAAGAAGCTGCTCACCCAGCAACGCGATCCAGGGGCGAGGGGAACGGGCAGAAGGCGGCACGGAGCCCAAAAAGCGCACGGCAAGTCTGTAATTTGGGCTAATGAAAAGCTCCAGATACAGCTAATTTAGTTACATAAGAATGCGCAGAGCGGCCGGAGGGCTCCTGCGTGGCTTTATTTTCGGTGCCTCTCCGTGCGGTTCGTTCAAGGTCATTGGTGGCGGAGGGATTTTAGCCTGAGTAGATGGTGGCGAACAGTGGGTCCTCCTGGAGATGCGCAAGGCCGACCGTGGGGGCGGGCGTCAGGGAGGACAAGCCGCCAGGTAGGCCCGCGACGCGGAGAGGCCCCACTCGCGCCCAGCCAGCCGTGCGGGTCCAGCGCGCCGCTGTCACATTAGTGCAGACGCCTAGCGGATGGTGGCTACAGCAAGCCCTATGGGAAGCATACCCCCCCCCCTGAAATCACGGTGAAGTGAGATGCAAAGCAAGCAATTAACCAAGAAAAAATATCCAAGGAGCTACCGGGAAAATTGTTAAAACCCAGAAAAACAAGCAGGATGATTATACAAAATGCATCCAGCAGCTCGGAGGAAGAGGGCTGAGAGCGGAAGGTAGCAGCTGGGTCTCACCCTCCTATCCCCGCGAACGGATGTGTCGAGGAATACATTTTCTTTAAGATGGAAATGCACTCGGGCTCTGGGGGAGGGGGTCCAGGATTGTTGGGGTTTTACAAGAGTGTGGAGAGCTTCCTTACGGAGCACAAGACAGACAGAGCCACAGAGCGGGCGCAGGACGCGAGTCGGCGGGGCTGCGCCCCCGTGGATGGCGGGGCAGGAGGAGGGGCGCACACCCCCCAGTCTTGGAGCAGAGGGCTGTCGGCAAAGCAGCACAGACCCTGCTGGTCAGGACTCTCCCCTCCCCTCCCGGGATGTGCAGGCCGGGAGGAGGGCAAACAGGTGCCCGAATAACACCCAGGACAGGGGGCGTGACGGTGCTGGAGTGAGGATGTGAGCAGCACCGATGGATGGAAAGGACTCTGAGAAAGTGGTGCACAGGCCGCCTCCCTCCCGCGGCCCTGCCGTCCGCAGGTCCAGCTACAAGACCACCGGCCAGCGGCCCAGACACCCAGTGGCGTCCTGAGAAGGGGAAGCCTGGTGAAAGATACTAACAAGACCCCCGAGGCGGGAGACAGACAGACAGAGCTTTCCAGGAAATCTGCAACATGGACACCTAGTCGCGGCGAGGCGGTCACATTGGTGTGGGCCTCGGCACGTCCGGGCCGCGGGTTTGCTGGTGTGCACGCCTCGAGGTGACTCTTAAGCCCTTCGTTTGGCAGCGCCGCCACGGGCCCCGGTGCCCCTACGAAGACTCCGGCCGTGGTTCTCACGGGGAGCGTGGTGAGCCGGCCCCCCTCCCCGCACTGGTGGGCACGCCCGAGCGGGGGAGGGGCGGGTTGGGATGGCAGGTCGCTGGCTGCGTAGAAGCTGAGTTCACCGTCTCAGACACAGGCCCCAACCAGGGAACTGCTGCCTTTTCTGGAGGCTAGACGTCATCTGGGAGGCGCGGCTTCGGCGGAGGGCGCAGGAAGGCGGGGGAGGGGCTGTGCTTCTGTTTTGCTGAAGGGCCGGTCTGTGGAGGAGTCAGAGCGGAGCCGGAACAGAACACGCTCACCAGGTCCCATCTCCTTACGGGGATGCCCTCCCTGCTCTGTTCAGCCGTCTGCACACTCGGTCGGGGGGGGTGGGGATGCCAGCACGCGGGGGCGTGCCCTCAAGACCACCAGCTCTCAGACAGAGCTGATGGCCCAGGTTTTCCCAATCTGCATCCGTCATTGGCTTGTGCCGTGGGTGGGTCGTGTCCCCCAGACGATATGTTGCACCCCTAACCTCCGGCACCCACGGGTGTGACCTTATTGGAAACGGAGTCGGGGAAGATACGATCAAGTAAGTGAAGATCCAGCCTGACGGTGTGTGAAGACGGCCGGGGTTGGAGCAGTGTGGCCACAGGCCGAGGGACGGCCGGGCCACCGAGGCCAGAAGACCCTCCCAAAGCCTCCAGAGCCCAGATTTCAGACGCGCGGCCTCCAGAATGCGTGTTAAGCTGCCGTTTGTGGCCACAGCAGCCCTACGAGGGGGACGCAGTCTTGGGGAGGGTACTGCCAGGACTGAGCACCAGGGTCCGTTCTGGGACGTCGCAGGCATCTGGTTGAGGACACACTCCTCTGTGCCCCTCGGTGCCACCAGATTTGGGAGGATGTTGGGCCCCGTTCTTGAGGCAGCTTTGGGCCACCAGAAACGGGTCCCTGGTGCACAGAGCTGCATGTCCCCCTCAGGGGCGGTGGGAACCGGGGGCCAGTGGCAGCTCCCGGGGCTGGGCTGTGAGTGACCCCACTTGCACGCCTCCCCGTGCCACACGCCCCAGAGGTCCATCCCGTGAGCGCGGTCTCAGGAAGCGGTGCCCGAAGGACGGTGGGCACTGGCCCTGGAGGCTCAGGCGTGCGGCACGCGCGACCTCACTGCGTGGGCTCCCAGGCTTGTTTGCGCCGACGCAAAGCCCCTAGGACGTGGGGAGGGACGGACAAAGGGAACTCAAACAAGAAAGCAGGGACGGAGCGGTTGACAGGGAGCTGCCCACACGGCAGCCGGGACACGCGGGGGCTCCGCATGGCTTCCTGTCCGCCAGAAGCCGGCGCGTTCGGCCCATCCTGCTCACACCGCGGATGACCCTGCCTCCGTGGGACCCTGCCGGTGGTGACGGCCAGCGCGGCTGTCCTCTCTCTGTGTCGTCATCGCTAGACAGGTGCGGGCCGGCGCCTGCTGCGCCCAGCGGGACACGGGCCCGAGGCGTCCGGCGCCGGAGGACAGAGAGGGCCCGCTTCAGCTGTCCCCTTGCTAAATTCTCTGTGGAGAGAAAGGCTCTGTATTCAGACTTTTCAGAAGGGGCCGGAACTAACATTAGCGATGAATTGAATGCCACAGCCAATCCACTCGTGAGCAAATCCTTCCCATAAGTCCTTCTAATTTTTATCAGATTATAAATAACTTCTGGGCCAGCGGCCAGAGGGAAGCTTCTCGGGGAGGGCGCCGCACGAGCAGCCGCGTGAGGCCCTGGCCGCAGCCCCCGCCCCGGCCCGTCCCCCCCACGACCTGCGGAGACTGCACGTGCGTTCGAGATCGGGCCGCGGGAGGGAAGGCCCAGCCGCGGGCGCTGCGGGGAGGTGTCTGTCCACGGAGCGGTGCTGCAGCCTCCGCTGCCCACTGTCCCTCGGCCCTCCCGGTGACCCGCCTCGGCGACGCCTTCCCTGGCCAGCAGGTGGGGGTGCTGGAGAGAGCAGGAGGCGCCAATGCAGAAAGTACAGGGAGGTGGAGGCAGGCCCTCGGGGCTGAGGCCGGACAGTGGAGCTCGGGGCGGGCAGCAAAGTGACGGTGGCCTGAGGGCAGCCACTCCACCGTGGTGGACCCGGGAGGTTTTGCGGCCGCCCTGGTCTCAGTGACGCCCCGGGGCGGGCTGGCCACGGCTCCCCATGTGCTCTCCAAATGGAGACTGACATCATCCAGAGAAGTGCGTGGCCCGCACGTCCTGTCCACCGCACGCGAGGGGGCAGCTCCAGGCGGCCAGGGTCCTCGGCACGAGTCCTTTGCGTGGATCCCACTGTAGAACATGGAAGCAGGACCTCGGCGCTGTCAGGAGGCCCCATTCAGAGCACGGCACATACCTGACACCTCGTAGCTCCCTCGACAGCCCTACGAGGTGTGGATGTTTAAGACATGCCCATTCGACAGGTGAGAAAACTGAGACCCAGAGAAGTGGAGACAGTCGCCTGAGACCACGCAGCAGGAGAGGCAGGGGTCACAGGGGGGCATTCACTGTATTGTCCCTGGAGGGGGGACCCTGCTTTATTCTCCTGATGTGATGGGTAGACGCCCCTCCCCCCACCCCACGGAGGGAGGGGCCGCAGGCCCAGGGGTCAGAGGGCGATTGATCCTTAGAGGCAGAGAGAGCTTGCTTCCCACGCCCGCCTTCCCCAGGGGAGGGGGGAGGAGGAGCCAGTGCCGGCAGGGGTGTGTGGCACCATCCTCACCGTCACAGCCACAGGCATTGTTTCCCAGTCTGACCTCCTGACAGCAGGTCATCTCTACGTCCAACGTGGGGCTCAAACTTCAGACCCCAAGATCACGCTGACTGAGCCCCCAAACACCCTCCCTCAGACACTTTAAATGGCATATTCACGTGTGTGGCGGTCGGACGGACTCGGGTCTCCCTAACCAGACTATGGGCGCCGTGCGGCCACGGGTGCTTGTGCTCCCAACCCCCAGCCCCGCCCCGGGTCAGCGCCGGTGCGCGCCAGCTCCTCGAGTCAGTGCTCGGGCACAAGCTGACCGTCTCTGTTGGCAGAGACACTGCAAGGGGGGTTCATGGGACCGGCTGACGAGGGCTCGTTTGCTTAAGTGAATTTTTTTTCAGTTTTATTAAAGGTATAAATGGGGCACCTGGGGGGCTCAGTCGGTTAAGCGGCCGACTTCAGCTCAGGTCATGATCTCACGATCCGTGAGTTCGAGCCCCACGTCAGGCTCTGTGCTGACAGCTCGGAGCCTGGAGCTGCTTCAGATTCTGTGTCTCACTCTCTCTCTGACCCTGCCCTGCTTGCACTGTATCTCTCTGTCTCTCAAAAATAAATTTAAGGGGCGCCTGGGTGGCTCAGTCAGGTAAGCATCCGGCTTTGGCTCAGGTCATAATCTCGTGATGTGTGAGTTCGAGCCCTGTGTTGGGCTCTGTCCTGACAGCTCAGAGCCTGGACCTGCTTCGGATTCTGTCTCCCTCTCTGTCTGCCCCTCCCCTGCTCATGCTCTGTCTCTCAAAAATAAATAAACATTAAAAGCAAATAAAGCTATAAATGGACATGATTTTATTAAAAAATTTTTTTAAATGTTTAGTTATTTTTGAGAGAGACACAGAGCACAAATGGGATAAGGGCAGAGAGAGAGGGAGACACAGAATCTGAAGCAGCTCCAGGCTCCGAGCTGTCAGGACACAGGGCTCGAACCCACAAGCTGTGAGACCATGACCTGAGCTGTGGTTGGGCACTGAGCCGACTGAGCCCCCGGCGCCCGCGGACATGGTTTAGGTCAGGGGGTCCACAGGGCTGCTGCGGTCCTCTGTCCCCACCCCACGGAGAAAGCACTGCAGATCCTCCAGAGACTTGCCTGCCGCCCTTCTCAACGGCCCCGCAGTGCTGCCGGGAGGGCGCACCCCTCCCCTGGGGAGCCTGCTGGCTCAGCGAGCTCCGGAGGGCGGCCTGCCTCAAGCCTCTAGCCCTGGGGGGCTCCGTGTGCTGCGGGGCACAGCACTGTGGTCGCCGAGGAAAGGAGCCAAGAACCCAGCAGACACAGGGGCCTCTCAGACGGTGGGCTCTGGTCCCTCCTGACCCCTCCACTCCCCCTCCCCGCAGCCCCCCCACCGCCCGCTGGCTTAGCCTTGGCCCTTCGCGGTCTCTGGGACGGGGTGGAAGGCTGGCCTGGAGAAATAACTGCAGCTGATAGGACAAACGACGGAGAGCCGGGAGCACTGATCCAGGTGGGAACGAGCCACGTCCCTCTTCTGACCACAGAGGGGCGCGCGGCCTCCCGGGCTCTCACCGTGGCTACCGCTGCTACCGCTGTGTCTTGCCGCCTTTTGTCCAGGCAGAAGAAAAGCAATATTTACTTTTCCAAAGTGGCCAGTAATTACGTTTTCTGCTGTTTCGTCCTTCGCAGGGGCGAGGCAAGGCGGGAGAAGGGTATTTTTAAAGAGCACCTGCAGATGACAGGGAGGGGGTGGAGGGAAGGAGATTCTGGAGGAGAGAAGAGCTGGAGGCCAGCAGGCGGACGCCGTCCCGCCAGGGCCTGGGGTCCACCCTCACGGGACTTTGACTGTTTCTGAGAGGAGCCGGCAGGACCACGGAGCACTGGAAAAGGAGTCCACGGAGCGTCGTCTGACAAGACCCTTGTGCACAGGGAACGCACGACCCGCGTCACAGTGCCCGGTCCGGGGCTCCTCCGCGGGACACAGCGATTCCAGCCCGAAGTCTGATTTCTAAGCAGCCGGTGGCTTGGCAGCCGAGTGTGGACGGGGCTGCATCCGGCCTCCGCTCAGACGGGCTCTGACCCGGCCTCTCGGTGGCCCGCACGCCACACCCACCTCGTGTCCTGCTCTGGGGGTGGGGATTCGCCGCCACAGCAGCGCCCTGTTCTAGACGGCCGGCAGTCACTCAGCGGCATTCCCGTCCGGGCGTGGCGCTCCGCCCTTCCGCTTCTGTGACTGTCCCCAGCCAGTGGGGCCGAGGGGTTTGACTCCGTGCCCGGCCGTGCGTTACCCGCCTCGCTGGGAACTCTCCGGTTCATGGCAGCATCCAGACCCCCGCAGGTCAGCGCACCAGAGACGGGCTGCCTGTCCGGCCCCATGTCTAGGAAAATCCGACTACGAATCAGCTTCAGGAAGGGCCAGGCGTCACCGCCGGCTGGCTGGGAACGAGGTGGGGCCACAGCGGTGACAGGTGGACAAGCAGCAGAGGAGCCTCTCGGGCGCGAGGGGGGGGAGGCACGTTCTCTGAGAGGAGGCACCGTCACGTGGAGGGAGCACCCTCACATAGGTGGGGAGCACTCTCACGTGGGGGGAGCACCCTCATGTAGGAGGGGAGCACCCTCATGTAGGGGGAGCATCCTCTCGTAGGAGGGGAGCACCCTCACCTGGGGGGGGACCCTCACGTAGGAGGGGAGCTTCTGCACATAGGAGGGGAGCACCCTCATGTGGGAGGAAGCATCCTCACGTAGGAGGAGCACCTTCACGTAGGAGGGAGCACCCTCACATAGGAGGGGAGCATCTCACGTAGGGGGGAAGACCCTCACGTAAGGGGGCATCCTCACATAGGGGGAGAACATCTTCACGTAGGAGGGGAGCTTCCGCACGTAGGAGGGGAGCAGCCTCGTGGGGGGAGCACCCTCACATAGGTGGGGAGCATCGCCATGTAGGAGGGGAGCATCATCACATTGAATGGAGCGCACTTTCATGTAGAAAGGGAGCACAGCCATTTAGACGGGAGCACCTAACAGCGAAAGGGGAGCACTGTCATGTAGAAGGGGTACAGTGTCACCTAGAAAGGGGAGCACTATCACACAGAAGGGGAGCACCGTCACATAGGTGGGGGGGGGCGCCTGCACAGAGAAGGGAAGAACCACTGTGTAGGAGGGGAGCACACTCACATAGGAGGGAGAGCTCTCACATAAAAGGGGAGCACCACCATATTGAAGGGAGAGCACTCTCATGTAGAAAGGGGGCACAGCCACTGAGATGCGAACACCTGACATAGAAGGGGAGCACTGTCATGTAGAGGGGAGCACTATCACCTAGAAAGGGGAGCATCATCACACAGAAGGGGAGCACCGTCACTAGAAGGGGAGCACCGTCACATAGAAAAGGGGAGCACTATCACAGAAGGGGCGCAGGCCTCCACCCCAGGCTCGCGGCCACTCACAGTCACCAGGATCCAGGCTCAGCAAGGATGGACATGACAGGGATTCAGCCCCACGTGAGGGGAACCTCGCTCATGTCCCTACCCAGTCCAGGCCCCCAAGGCCAGCTTCTCCCTCTCTGGTGACTTGGTGAGTTGGTGACTTCTGTCAGAGCATAAGGGACAGACCCACAGAGGCACTGGAGGGACAGATTCCCTCAGTGGGAGAGACCTGCCCCCATGAGTTCTGCACCCCGTCCTGTGGGGACCACAACCAGCGCCACATCTGAGCGAAGCTGCCAGGTCTCCTGGGACAGCGGCTTGCGAGCGGTTTTGAAGCCCTTTCTTTGAACAAGAGCTGCAGGAGAGCCAGTATCTGACGCACAAGGAAGGGGGCTGGACGCGGGACCCCTCGCTCCCTGGCCGCAGGGCGCCGCGTCCCCGGGGGAGCACAGGCCTGTGAGCCCACGGCCCCCTGAAGTTAACGTAGAGCATGCTATGTCCAAATAAAAAATAGCTCATAATACATCACACACTGGCCAGAATGGCTAAAATTAAAAATTTTTAATTAAGAAAAAGCCAAGCTGATCACACCATGTGTTGGCGAGGATGTGAAGAAAGCGGACTCTCTCTGGCCCCTGGGGGGGGGGGGGTGGAAGCTGCACAACCACTTGGGAACCAGCCTGGCGGCTCCTAGCGGGTCTGGCAGACCCCCGCCAGAAGCCCAGCCACCCCCCTCCAGGACCTGCCCGAGGTAAACAAAAGCGTTTATGTTTTCATGTAAAGACTTGTACACAAAGGTCCACAGCAGTTTGCAACGGTCAAACAGTGAGAACCCGGGAGCCCCTGGGGAGCGTGGTCGGTTCAGCATCTGACTCTTGATTGTGGCTCCGGTCACGCTCTCGGGGTCGTGAGGTCGAGTCTCACATCAGGACTCTGTGCTGAGCACGGAGCCTGCCTGGGATCCTCCCTCCCTCTGCCCCTCCCCCACTTGCTCTCTCCCTCTTTCTCTCTCTCTCTCTCTAAAAAGAAATAAAAACTTATTAAACAAACCCCTGAAAACAGCCCAAATGCCCCTCAACAGGTGATCGCATAAGCAAACTGCGGCGTGTTCCTGTCCTGGACGCTTTACAGCGACAGAAAGGAACAAACTCAGACCCAGCAATGAGGCTGAGTCTCAAGCAGCTGCTCTGTCTGCTAACAAAGCTGGAAGGAGAGGAGGAGGCGCTCTGTGACTCCGTGTGCCCAGAAGCGGAGTCGGGGGGCCGGACGGGGGTGGGGGCCCGAGAAGGAAGGCGTCACCGAGGCGCACAGAGACCCGTCACGGGGACACCTCACGTGTCTGCAGGATGGAATCGAGTGTCCCTGCAGAGCCACCTACAGAGAGAGAGAGAGAGCGAGCACCGCTATCGCGAGGTGACCAGATGGGGGAAGCGCGGGGAAGTCGTGGAGGAAACAAGGAAAATGGGCGAAGCGGTCTGATGCACGTGGGTGTGTGCACAAGTGCACATGAGTGTGCGGTGTGTGTGTGAACACGCACAGGTGTGTGTGATGTGCGTGGGTGTGTGTGTGCAAGTACGTGTGAGTGTGCGGTGTGTGTGTGAGTGTGCACAGGTGTGTGTGATGTGCGTGGGTGGGTGTGTGCAAGTACGTGTGAGTGTGCGGTGTGTGTGTGAGCGTGCACAGGTGTGTGTGATGTGCGTGGGTGTGTGTGTGCAAGTACGTGTGAGTGTGCGGTGTGTGTGTGAGTGTGCACAGGTGTGTGTGATGGGAACATACCCATGAGAACACGCGTGTGTGTGCACTGTGTGCAGGTGTGCTTGAGGACGTGTGTGCACATGAGTGTGCACATTCCTGGGGAAGGTACTGACGAACGTTGACTCTCAGCGATCCATTCAAGCGCACGGGCGCTTTTCCGGGTGCTTTTCCATGGAGCGGTATCAATAAAATGCAGTAACTTAAAATGAACAAAATACAATGACACTACGTGAAGTGACTTAATGTGTGGCGCTTGTCACCACAGATGGCTCCCTCCTCCGGAAACACTCTCTCCAGGGGCCCCCAAGGCGTGTGCCCCTGCCTGGGTCCCCTCGCTCCCAGGGCGGCCCCTCCGGTCTGCCGTCCGGCTTCCGCTCCGCCCGCGCCCTGGCTGGACGGTGCCGGGTCCTGGAGGCGCTCCCAGGGCCACAGGAGCTGGCACATCCAACCCGCAGGCCATGGTGAGAACCAACGGCGTTCTCTGGGTGGGTGGTGCGGCGGCGTGCGGGGAAGCCTCGCCTGAAATGCTGTTGCTCTCCGAAGGGCTGTGCCCGTTCCTCCGGCGGCCGCACCAAGGCCGCGCAGAGCGGCGGCTTAGACGGTGGCCTCCCTCGCCGCCCGTGTGCACGTCTGTGTCCTCATCGTCTCCTGCAAGGACACTGGTCCGGTCGGATCAGGGCCACCCCAGCCACCTCCCGTCACTCCATGTAAAGCCCCCTCCACCTCCAAATGCAGCCACACTGTGGCAGTGACTAGGGGTCAGGGCTTCACCTTAGGAATTCTGGGGACTCGACTCAGCCTGTGACAGGGCCGCACGCACCCCGGCACCGTGTCCGGTGTCGCCACATGCTCGCTCAGTGCCTCGCCCCAGAAGACGGTTCCTGGCCGCACGAGGTCTCCCTCGCCAGCAGCTGCACGTGGGCACAAGGCTGGGCACGGGCCCTTGGGCGGTCCGCTCACGGGGGTGGGCAGTGACTGCACGTCCTCACAGACTCCGCCGCTACAGCGAGAGGGGGAACCGCAGACCCAGGGACTACTCAGGACGTGGGGACGTCCGTCGTCGGCCCCCCCCCCCCCCCCCGTCACGGGGGATTCGGCCTTTCCGGGCTTGTGTTTTCATCGCTCCGGCGGCTCCTGGCCAGGGGAGCTGCCCGGCCGGCGGAAGCGGTCACGGAAATCCCGTCTCTGACTCGGAGCAGGCAGCACTGGGCGAAGGAGGGCACGGGACGCGTGGGCCTCTGCGTCTGCACCTGATTCAGCCCAGACAGAATGGAGCCCAGCGCCATGCCGACGGCCTCCGTGGGGGGGACCCCCTCCCAGCATCCCGGTGACATCTCATTGTTCCAGGAGTCGACTTCCCTTCCCTCCCCCGGGCCCCACTGCTGGGCTCACTCTCTTGCCAGAGACCCAGAGTTCGTGGGTGGCCGGGAAGGAGCAGGTGACAACAATGGGTGACAGTAACCACGGCAACGCCCCTCACCATGTACAGATGCTGTTCTAAACACGTCAGGTAGGCTAACTTGGTTACTTCTCAGAATACGCTTCTTCTTTTTTTTAATGTTTTTTATTTATTTTTGAGACAGAGAAAGACAGAGCATGAGTGGGGAGAGGCAGAGAGAGATGGAGACCCAGAATCCAAAGGAGGCTCCAGGTCATGATCTCAGTTCCGTGAGTCTGAGCCCCGCATTGGGCTCTGTGCTGCCAGCGTGGAACCTGCTTGGGATTCTCTCTCCCCTCTCTCTGTCCCTCCCCTGTGCATGCTCTCTCTCTCACAAAATAAATACACTTAAAAAAAAATGCTGAACCCTGGTCTGGCCGCAGCTGCTGCCTGGTTGTCACCCGCGTCTCCTCCCAACACCAGACCCGGGCATGAGGAGCAGTGGCAGGTCAGGACAAGGGCCGCACGCTCCAGGGCGGACGGAGGAAACGGAGTCACGGCCGGAATCCCGACGCCGGCCATCACAGGACAGCCCGATAAGCAAGGTCTTGGGGCCGGGCACCCGGACCTGCCCTGATCGCTCGGTGGCCTCAGGCCTGTCACTTACTGTCGAAAGCTTGATTTTCCTTGCTGGTGACTGTGAGCGGTTGTATTCTCCAGCGACGCCCACGCCGGTATCTGCAGCCCGTTCCACATGCTTTCCGGCGTGACAGTGCCCTGGCCCCGCGAGAGGTGGGCCGGCATTCCTCTCCTCCGGGCGGCTGACGGTCCCCGCCGGCGGAGCAGCGCTGCGGGACCGGGGCTTCAGAGCCAGGCCACGCGGGGGATGCGCGCCCCCTCTGTCCCCTGTCCCCACTCCGTGCTCACCGCGGGACCGTGGGAGCCCAGCCCCGTGAGGTGGGGAAGCCCCGGCCGGCGAGGGGGCCCCACGAGAGCTCCAGCAGTCGGCTCTGCTGCCGGCCTTCTTCACCCAGCAGACCCGAGAGCGAGCGGCTGAGCCTCAGGTTTTCCGGCTGAGCCCCCCCCCCCCACCGTCCTCTGTCCCCACCCCTGACCCACAGAAATGGCGGCCAGCAGACAGAGGACACAGGGAAGTAGGAGCAAACCCTTCTCTTGTGGGTATTTGTCTGATTGCAGGTGTTCGCGCAGGCTAAATGAGCTTCCGAGGAGGCGCCGCAGACCCTCTGGGTTATAGAGATGCCGCTGCACGTGGCCTGAGCCGCGGTGGGCGCGTGTGGGCCTCGCAAGCACTGAGGTCAAACTGTGATATTTCTTTCTAAATACCCTGATACTTTCCACAGAAATTCAAAAGCAGGAGTCTTACAGGTCTGTGATCTTACCAAAGACTATTTTTTCTATCAATGTGTGTGACCGTGGCTCACTGGGCCCGGCACGTGGGAATGGCTCCCCTGAGCGTGCTGTGGGCTTGGGTCAGGACTTTCCCTTTTGGGGCGCCTGAGGGCTCAGTCGGTTGAGCATCTGACTTCAGCTCAGGTCACAATCTCACAGTTTGTGGGTTCAAGCCCCACGACAGGCTCTGTACCGACCGTTAGCTCAAAGCCTGGAGCTGCTTCGGATTCTGTGACTCCTTCTCTCTCTGCCTCTCCCCTGCTCGCACTCTGTCTCTCAGAAGTAAATAAATGTAAAAAAATAATAAGATTTCCCTTTCTGCACACTAGCAGCTCCCACCATTGCTTAGTGGGCCGGGCTCTGGGGTCGGGATCTCCGGCGGGAGGGGCCCCAGAAGTTGTCGGGGTAATTTCTCTCCCTTAAAACCAGGGACAGGCAACTCTGTGCATCGGTACTGGGGATCCAAGATGGCACAGGGTCTTTGGGCCTGACAAACCCCATAACGTGCAGGTTAAATCAATACCGATGTTTAGGATAATATATTTGACCCTGGAATCTCATTTTATCTCCATTCTATTACTTTATATAAGCAAAATTATTAATTCAGATATGGAACTCTTTACACATGAAAGCATTTCAAAAGCATGACATGAACACATTTGACCTTGGATGGAAAGCTGGAGAAGGCAGGAAGGATGCACTGTCTGAGTTATGAACCTAGTATTTCCCGCTGGGGACATAGAACCATCTACAGAGTCAGAGGTGGACGAGAGAGGGCTTTACTGCCAGGAACTGACCGCTACAACTGAGCAGGCTGGCTTCCCGTCCCGACCGGAGGACAGGCCATCGAGGACTCAGGCAGGAGCTCTCCGGTACAGGAGGGCTACTGATCGTGGGTGTTAATCACACTCACAAAACACCTTCACAGCAACACTGGCATCAGGGTGTAGTTGAATGACGGGGTACTGGGGCCTCACCAGGTTGGCACATAAAACTGACCATCACAGTCCACCCCTTGTCCACTCGGCATCTGTTCACATCTCCTAGAGCCAGGCTGCGTCCCCACATACGGACGATGACACAGCCACGCTCCTGCCCCACGCGGCGGCCCCAGGCTGTGCACCTGCACAGGTGCCACCTCTTTTCCAGAAGAGGAGCGGAAAGTCTTCAGGTGACGCTCACTCTTCTCCTTGAGATCCTGTACTTACACAAGGGGGAAATATCCTTGAAAATTGTCATTGTCATTCCCACACCTGGTGGCACAGCTGTAGCCGGGACTCAGAACCCCCCCTTCACCCCCCCCACCTGCATTCTCTCTGCCTTTAGCTCTCCCAAGAGCTGCTGGCAGTTCGTGGCCTGGGGGCACCTTCATTCCTGAAGGGTCTGGCCGTTGCCAGCCCCGCCTGCCCTGGGCTGTTGTATTCTCCACGGACGTTAACGTCAGGCGTGGCGATATTAGGAGACGCGCTAAGGGGTCCCGGGCACACTCTCCTTTGCTTCCATCGTGACGAGCAGCGCCTCGTCCCCGTGGCGGTGAGGATCAGTCACCCTGGCCAACACAGTAACCCCCTTCTTTGCCTGTTCATTCAGAGGCATCGGAGCCCAGCGTGGCCGGTGGGAGTGTTAACCTCCAGCTCAATGGAATCATTGTTTTGTTTCCTGGAAGCCCTCCCCTTGTGCAACTAAAACTGTTGTGAGAGCAAAACGTAAGGTTGTGCTCCTGGGAGCAAATATTTTGCTAGAGGGTCCTGAGGGGAAACAGTGAGGGACGCCGCTGCCATTTCCGCCTCTTGATTCCTGGACCCGTGAACCCTGGGGGCGCGAGAAACGCAGCCACGCGCCGGGCGCTGATTCGGAGCGCGCTCGGATCCTGGAGAGCGGGACCCAGCCCCGCGAGGCGTCGCCCCCAAGCTGCTGCCGTAAGGGAGTCTTCAAAAGGCCAGAGCTTCAGGGGAACGTGGGGGGAGCACAGTGAGCTCAGGGGATTCTAGGACACTGGACCCGTTGCTTTACTTTTGCTGCGGAGCAAGTTCCTTGGAGAGCATGGGCGCGGGAGCACTGCGGCAGGCATGGCGCTCCGAGGCCACACATGGTCGTTTTAGCCACAGCGCTGCACGCGGATGAGACCAAGCCGGAGCACACGTCCCTCCCCGTGAGAGCAAAGCACTTCCCTCCCACGACGGAAGTGGTCCGGGCCACCAGCCTGCCGCCCACTGGCGGCCTGGCCACCCCGGGCAAAGGGGCTGCATTGGAGACGCAGGGCTGGTGTCTGCCACCTACCACCCAGCAGGCTGGGGTCACACGCATTGCTGTGAGACCGAGTGACGATAGAATCCTCTATTATGAGTCAGCCTTGGTGTCCTGCTTCCGAGGGAGAGCCACTCAGTGCAGAGGAAGCCGCCTCGGACGGCACGTCCCCCAGAAGCCGTGTGCTCCGGTCTTTCCTGCTACCACAGCCCCCGTCTTGTTCAGACAGGCGGCAAATGCGATGTCGGGGAAGGCGGGCTCCTGCCTCAGGTCCAGGGGACAAGCCATGACCGGTCTGAAACAGCCACGGGACTTCCATTCCACTTCGCCGGGGACAGTCTCAGATGCACATGGCCCAGCTCTTGTCAGGAGGTGTGGGGAAAGTCCACTGAAGAATGTTCTGGAAACATTTTCTTTCCAGACAAGAAAATGTATCCTCACAAAGTAAAGAGGTCCCTTCCCCATCGGCCCCTACCTTCCTGCTTGAGACACAGCCCTGGTGACCACAAGTCAACAAAGGTGAGATAAAAAGACGGGCTCAAGAATGTATTTCCAGGAATACTTACCACAGTTATTTATAAGAGCAAAAACTAGGGGAAAGTAAAAGTTAAAAAACAAGGATTAGAAATGCGCAAAGATACCTACGCGACAGGATCTTATACAACCGCAGACAGACTTACCGTCAAGAGAACACGGTTATGATGATTTGTGAGGGGAACAAAGCAGGTTCCGAAGAGTGTGTACAAAGCAATTTTTGTGAATATATAAATACGTGTAAAAATACGTAAAAAAGAAAATAATTGGAGGTTTATAGACCCGTACGTCAACCCTGTCATCTCTGGGATGATGGAGTTGGGGGCAACTCTTCTGCTACTTTTTCTTCGATAATTCATATAATGTACGAACCAAACATTGTCAACACAGACTGTTTTGGTGGCGGAGAGGGTCAGTTAACTGAAAGCGACAAGGGTGGAAACAGAGAAAAGGCTGAGTTTTTATAACATTACGGAGCCGCGTGCGCTCCAGAGCAGCAGCTGCGGGGATTTCTCAGGCGCACTGACTGAGTCTCCTGGCTGCGCCTCGCACGCTGGGGTCGTCTGTTCCTTGCGGTGGGACCCGGGCTGGTGTGCGTTCCTGTTTCGGAAGAGACCGTGTTCTGCCTCAATCCTTAGACGTGTCACACAGGTTTGATCACCCTCGAAATGTTGTCAGGACAACTCCGAGGACGTGTGTTACGTTTCTGTCCATATTTTTCTTCTGGGCTGCCTTTCGACAGGCTTGGAAGTCAGCAGAACCGATGTGAAGCTGAGTCTGAGGCAGAGACACCATGTCCTGTCCTGTGGGGGGCGGGAGGAGAGAGAGAGAGAGAGAGAGAGAGAGACAGAGACAGAGACAGAGAGACAGAGACAGAGAGAGAGAGAAAAAGAACACTCTGACAGCAGGATAGTGAGGGGTGGACACAGCCATTGTCTCTGTATCGACTGCAGAGCCACCTCCGAATCGCACAGGCAGGACACAGGTGCCAATCTGCCAGAGAAGGCAGCAGGTCGGAACCGCGTCACCATCTCTGCTCCAAGGAACCCCACCTCCCCCCCCCCCACCGGACGGTGGGCGTGGCATGCCGCTGAGGGAGCCTGAGCTCAGTCCAAGGACGTGGACCTTTAAGTCCACAGCACCACGCCGTCTTCTCTGCTGGGTCCCCAGCCCTCACTCAGTGCCCTGCTCAGGACATTTGCTCAGCAGACATTTGTCCCTGGCTCATTGATCCAGTCGGTGACTCACGAGCAGGACGGAGAAGTGGGGCTTTGGGACCTAGAACGGGGGCATCTGTATCGAATTCCTAAATTTTCAAACTATTTGGGAAAATCTCCTTACGTGTCTGGATTTCACCTTCATCTGTGAGATGGGACCTCGGGCACCAGCTCCCCTTTCCCAGGGAGTTACAAGAACCAGAAGAGAACGCGCCTTTGAAAATACTCGGTACTCCCCGGTGCTGGAGAGAGCGGGTGTTCCTTTCACGGGCACCGCTGTGCTGCCTTTGGTTCCTTTGGTCAAGGTTAACTGGCCGGCGCCGCGTTTCTGTCTTGTTCACCAGCGGGTGTGACGCAGTGCTTAGCCCGTAGCAAGCGCCCCGTTACCGCTCGCTGCATTCCGTTGCATGAACACTGGCCTGCTCTCTGACTGCGCACGTCCCGGGGACTCGGGGTGGGGGGGACACCGGCTCATCTGCAGGAAGCTGCAGGCTCCCCGAGTGGTGGGGGCAGGAAAGGAGACGCAGGAAGGGGGTTCCGCCTTGAAAGGCGTTTTATGCTCTGCCAAGGGTGGGACTTTGATGGGCAGTCTTTGAAGCGACGCCGTAACAAGATCTGTGGTGGGTAGATCTTATGCCCCTTCAAAAGGGAAAGGCGCCGGGGGTTAGTGAGAGGTCCCCTCTCCACCTCTAAATGCCGCAGAAGACCCAGAATAGTCACAAGCTGAAATGGAGAAATCCGGTGTGGGGCTGCCACGTGTGGAGGTTTATGCAAAGCCAGGCCCCTCGCTGGGGCGGGGAGAGAGCCAGAGACCCGTCTTCCAACCGAGGCCGTCTCTCCACTCGGCTTGAAACCTCTGTTCAGTCGTGAAAGGGGCAGCCCGTTGGTGTGGCTGAGCGTACAGTGGTCCGAACAAGCCCGGGGGGGGGGGGGCAAAATGAGACCCGGATGTGATTACTCTGAAAGATTTTCGTGTGTATGTTCAAATTTTCCATTTTTTTAATGTTTATTTTTATTTTTGAGAGAGACCAAGGGGGGGCAGCAGGAGAGGGAGACACAGAATCCGAAGCAGCTCCAGGCTCCGAGCTGTCAGCACAGAGCCCGACGGGGGCTCGAACCCACAAACCGTGAGATCATGACCTGAGCCGAAGTTGGATACTGAACAGACTGAGCCCCCCAGGCGCCCCTCAAAGTTTCCAATGTTTAATAAGAAAATGCAGAAGTCATATCGCATGTCACAGCCATACGATACAACAAATTTTAACTCTATTAAGCATGCACGTGGCCAGTGGTGCACAAGACAACGCCGTGTCATCACTGGCTAAAGCCGAGAGGGCAACGCGGTGACTTCTCGCTGACGGCCCCCTCCCGCCCCCGGTCGCGGCAGGCGCGTGGTGAGTGAACAGATGAGTGCGGAAGGGCAGAGTGTGGCCCTCAGGGGCCCTGCAGGCGGACTCGGCTTCACCGACAGCGTCCCTCCGGGGGCGCACGGGACGCCGGGAACCGGAAGCGGCGCTGCCCTGAAGGAAAGGTCGTGTCCTTGGAAGAAAGAAGAGAATGTGTATGTGGTGGCAGCCAGCCGTGGCCGTCACAGAAAGGGTGAAAATATACCCCTGCACCCAGGGCAGACGGTGCGCAGGGCACAAGCCTCTGTGTCGGGGGGACAGTCGTCCGGCACACGGACCTCGAGGGCACTGCCGGGCCCCCCCCCCCCCCCCGTCACACGGGTCGGCGTGTGCCCTGAACTGGCTTCATCGTCCCCTTCCCTGTTAAAATAGTTCCCTCGTGTGTCACTGAGTGATGTTTCCTCCTTGTTTCTGACCTTTATGTAAACAGAGCGCTCCGTGGGCCTCCCACAGCTTCCCTTCCCACGTCACCGTCACGCTTGTGACATTTATCCACGTCACGTATTCCATTCCCGTCCTCGGCCCCCACCCGCCTGCGGTGTACAGGGCGTGGCTGCGGTCCCCGCGAAGGACGTGGCGCGGTCCCCGCTTCGTGTCGCCGTCCGTGAGGTCGCGCACCCGCGGCGTGCACGTCCTGGAGCAGGCCAGCGGGAATCGTCTCCAGCCGTGGTTTCACGTTGTCAGTTCTGATCCTCCGTGGAGCGAGAAGTTAACTTGGTGAAATGCCACCAGCATTTTCTTTTTTAAATGAAAAAGGGATAGGAAGCACCTGGGGGCTCCGCCAGTTGAGAGTCTGACTCTTGATTTCACCGCAGGTTCATGAGTTTGAGCCCCACGTCGGGCTCTGAGCCTATGGTGGCGCCTGCCTGAGATGCCCTCTCCCTCTCTCGGCCCGGCTCTCTCTCCGTCTCTCAAAAAGTAAAAGGCAAATAAACTGCTTCTAAAAAGAAAAAGGGGTAGGATAGGATAGGGTTGGGTAGGGTAGGATAGAACAGAGCAGAGAGAGCAGAGCAGAGAGAGCAGAGCAGAGAGAGCAGAGAGAGCAGACCCACACGGGCCCGCCTTCCCGCGAAGGCGCCGGTGCGTTCGCTCCAGCGCGGACACCAAGGCCCCGAATTCTAGTGTGAAACGTGCTCTTACAGTGGAATGCGGTTAGAAAAACAAAAGCAAAGTTTCACACGAAGGGGCTTTAGCTGAGCGTTCAGTAGCGGGATCGCAGAAGGTGCCACGCCTTCACCGGTTCGGGTATTAGTGTCCGCGGCCGCTGTGTGAACGGCCTCGCGCTGGGGCCTCCCAACCAAGAGATTTATCCCCGGGGGTCCTGGGGCCAGAGTGGGAGACGGAGGCCTGGGGGCTGCGCTGGCTCTGGAGCCTCACCGGGCCCCTTCCCGCCTCTGTCTCCGCCCTCACGCGGCCGCTCCCCTGGCTCACGTCTGCCGGGGCCCCTCGGAAGGACACGCATCGTGGGATCTGGGGCCGTCCAGGTCGGCCGAGGTGACCGCACCTCAGGATCCCTCACTTAGGCTGTCCGCAATAGGGTCACGTTCACAGCTCCGGGGCAGGACATGGCGTGTCTTTCCGGGGGACACCGCTCACCCTGGGGTAGATAATGCCACGTTTCAAGAGACTTTTCCAGTTAACTCTCGTGACCCAGTGTCGGCGTTTCCGAGGCTCCGTGCCCTCACACGCCTGGTGCCTGACCGTCCGATTCCCGCCAGCTGGGGGAACACGTGTTTTTCCGCCTATGAACGCGGTTGCGTGACTTTGTTTATTCTCTCCCGTCTGTCGTTTTGCTGTCTGTGCTCCTGCTCGGGTCTCCTGGGAGCTGCTGGGCGTGTGTTTCATCCGGGTCTCCGGGCTGCTCGTGTCCTGCTGGTGCACAGGTGCCCTTGGCCTGTTCCGAACAATGATCCTGCGGGTCCCAGATTTCTCTCCTAGTTTTGCTTCTCTTTTCATTTTTAATGATTGCTTTTTAGGATTATTTTTTAAATTAGTGCACGGTGAAATTGACTCGGGGAGTGTGGAGTTGTGCGGAGAGTAACTGAGATTCAGGGGACCACCACGAGTCTGACGGCAAACAGCTCCCTCCGCAGCCCGCCCCTGCGTCCTCGGTGACGCCCCTCCCCCACACCGTCCCCGGGAAGCGCTCTGTCACCCGGTTGGGGCTGCTGCGATGCAGCACGGAAGGGGGCGCACAGCCGTGGCCTTGGAGGCCGCCTTCCGCGACCCGGCGGACCCCCTCTGCCCTCCGGCCACCGCGCCGGGTTTGTGCTCCCTGCTGAGCCGCGCCTCGGCCCCCGCGTGCCCACCTGCGGCTGAGCCACATTCGGGTTATTCGCGGGTCTTACGATATTTATGACTAGCGGTTCTGTGAACGTGTCTGTACGGGGTTTTCTGTGAGCAGGTTTTCTACAGAGCAGGGGTTTGGTTTCAGCCTCCGGTGACTGACATTTGGGGCCAGGTCATGGTTGGTCTGGGGGGTTCTCTGTGCTGAGGGGCGTCTGGCAGCACCCCTGGCCCTTAGCCAGCAGATGCCGGGAGCTCCCAACTCAGTTGTGACAAGCAGAGCACCCCCGGACCTTGGGAAATGTCCCCGTGGCCAAACCACGCTGCCTGATACCCAGTGCGCAGGGCGGGCGGGCACGAGGGGCAAGCTGGCTGCAGGGCCTGTGCCCCCATTACCAGGAGCCCCCAGCAGTCTCCCGGGAGGCACACAGCCCGCTCGCCACGGCCGCCAGCCTCATGAGCACGGCCAGTTGTGGCCTTTCTCGTGGGCACCTTGGGTGTCCTTTCACCGAAGGCGCTTTGCAGGGCGGCACAAGCAACTCAGGGGGCGAATGGTGCTGAACCTGCCAAGTGCGCCGAGGGCTCCCGTGAGTCCCTTCGGCAGCGTGTCTTGGCCATTCCTGCGTGGGGCTGCTTGCTTCTTATTGACTTCGATTTTATTGTTTATTTATTTATTTATTCGGGGGGCAGAGAGAGAGGGAGACACAGAATCCAAAGCAGGCTCCAGGCTCTGAGCTGTCAGCACAGAGCCCGATGCGGGGCTCGAACTCACAGACCGTGAGGTCATGACCTGAGCTGCAGTTGGGCACTAACCGACTGAGCCGCCCAGGCGCCCCTCTTGCCATTGACTGTTGGAAGTTGTCTGTATGTCCTGGACCTCAGACCTTTGCTGGAGGGGAGAGGTGAGTGCTCCGGCCGTCAGCCGGCTCTCATGTGTTTAGGAGTGTCTCCCACAGATAACCCTTCTTCACTTCCCATTACGCCCAACTATCGGTGTTCCCGAGGATGAATTATGCTTCTGGAGCCTCAGTTATCATCTGCCTTTCCCAGACCACAAACGGTTTCTGCTAAACTTTCTACTAATGTTTTATGTTTAGTTCTAAGATCTATTTTGGTTAATTTAGGTGAAAGGTGTGGAGGTTACGTCAAGGTACGTTTTAAAATAAATAACCAATTTTTCCAACATAATTTGCTGAAAAGACTGTCTTTTCTCCATAGAAATATCTTTGTAGCCTCATTGAAAACCAAACAGTCGTACCGTGTGGCTCCACCTCTGGGCTCTGGGCCGGAACCCCTCCCTGGCACCGCGCTGCCTCGATCACTTCGGCTCGACACAAAGTCCTCAAGCCCCGGGGGTGTTCCTCCAACTTTGTTCTTTTTTCTCACAAATGACTTGGCTCTTCTATTCCCCTCGACTTTCCACGTAAAGTTTAAAGTCAGCTTCTCTACACCCAGTGTTGTGTTGGAACGCCACTAGACATATAAGTCAATTTTAGAAGAATTCGTGTCTTTACTATAATGAGTCTTCTGGTTTATGAACATGGTACACCTTTCCATTTCTTTAGGTCTACTTTCATTTCTTTCAGGAGCATTTTGGAGTTTTCAGCATATAGAACCGATGCTTATTTTTTAGATTTATGCTGAAGTATTTTATTTGGGAAACAGTTCCCAAAGTGCGCTTCCCAAAGCACAGTTCCTGGGCAGTGGCCCTGAGTTACAATAGTTTCCAAGTCCAGAATATATTTCTAGTAATTTTCTGAGTCCTTGACCCAGAGGGTGTTTCTCAAGAGAGGATCTGACTTTCTTTCAGACAATCCAGGAACACTCTACATTTTCATCTTTTCAAAACATCACACATTTAGTGAAGAGTTGGGCCTCCAACCACACGAGCCAGGCTCGTGGCCAGGAGCTCTCAGGGAGCCTCCCCATGCTCCAGGGCTGGGGCTGGCCCACATCTGTAGAGTCACCGCTGTGGGCGGGGGCTGCTACTCACCGAGAAGGGGATGGTCCCGGGGGTCCTGGCCTCAGGCTCCAGCCACTGTGCTCAGCCTCAGGCTGTCTCCGCCGGAGGCTGAGGTCCAGTCGAGCCAGGCCAGGCCTGCCAGGGACGGGCAGACACCTCGGGACAAACACCAGGGCCCGGGCATGCGTGTCTCCCCCTCTTGCCCATGTGTCTCTCACTGGTCAATTGCCGTCATTGTCCTCACAGCCAGCCATTCACCAAAAGAGACTATTTTCTTCTAATTTATCAGGCACGTTAAGTGTGCTGTCCTAGGACCAGCTTTTTGAAAAGTTAATCAACCGCATTACCAGAAACAAAGTCCAAGCAAACAGATTTAATGTTTAAATCACAAGCATAACCGTGGTTTTATAAGAACTTCTGGCAGATGATCTGGCGTAAACTGCCTCATTCTGTGGAGACCCAGACATAGGACAATGACGCACCAAACCACCTGCTGAGACCGAGGAGGGGCCCCGGCCCCGATGCCAGGCCTCCCACCCACGCTCTGTGCGCCTGCACGGCTGTCTTGCTAACTGAGCACCCCGTAGCCCAGCAGGGCAGGCGAAGGGCACAGTCTGCGGGCCCTGCGTCCTCCCAGTGGGTCCGGGACAGTGTTACAGAAATTTCCCAGGTGAAACGGAAGGCCGCAGGGGCAGAAGCTCACGTGTGCCCTCGCCATGTGACATGGGACCTGTGCGCTCCCATGCGTGACCCCCAAAACCAGGAAGCCGGAGAAACCCCAAGAGCTGACCACCTTCCCGACGGTGTAGGGCCATACGTCACATGGCCGTAGCACAGACCGGTCCTGTGTTGTGGTTGGAGGTGTTTTCTTGGCCGAAGTCGGGGTGCAGTCTGCCAGGGCAGGCAGAGGCCGGGACTGGCGCCCTTTCTCGCCTCGACATCACCCCGGGCACCCAGCGCTCATTTCAGGCCGGTGGCCTCCTGCGTCTCAGTGGCCAGAACTGAGCTGCGTGATTAGCACAGATAGAGCAAAGCCTGGGGTTGGTGCCCCCCTGCCCGGGGCCCCCGTCTGCCCGCGGGCACAGGCACTGACACCCTGTTCCCGTGGAGTCCCCGTCTGGCTGCGGGCCGCGCACTGGAGAGGCGGCGTGCTGGGTCCTTGGCTTTCCATCAGGGCCTCCTCCTAAGTGGGCATTATCTCACTGGAGCAGAAATCAGGCGGAATCAGAGCAAGCTCCTGCAGGACCGGGTGTGATACGCGTGTAAAAGCCCCTCCAGGAGCGGCCCCCCACCGCCCCGTGATGAGGCGAGCAGATTCCGCCCCCCACCCCCCACCTCCGGCGCCGGGAGAGGCTGCTTCGGGCTCTTCCCGCAGGGAGGCCGTGGGGGGGGTGCCGGGGGGCTGCTCCTGGCTGTCACCTCCAGCAGGATTCTCCGACATTCTCCCCTTTCTTCCAGATCTTGTCTTCTCCAAGCCCATTCCTTGTCTCCCACAGACCAAGGGACAGACGCCTCCGTCCTTTCTACCTTCCCGTGGGTGCCGTCCCCCACCCCCGCGGTGACCCAAGCCCAGCGCCTGGCACGTGCGGCGATTCCCTGTCCTCCTCCCTCCCTCCTCCTCCCTCCCCCTTCCTCCCTCCTTCCTTCTCTCCCCCTTTCCTCTCCCACAACCCCGAGTTCATGTTGCTGACAGACTCATTATTTGCACACTTTTTCCATTTCCTATTGAGGCGATCGGTGCTCCCTCCCCCTATTTTTTCTCCCCTCCGTCTCTTCCACAGGAGGGGGGTGGGTGTTCCTGCAAATGCTCGTCACAGCCTTTATTACTTTGGCGTGAGGAAAACAGGTGGAGCCTTTCTCCTGTCGGCGATGAACATCACGTACCCACCTGGATGAGCCCTGGGTTCAGTCAAGCGGAGCTGACCCCGGAAGGAGGGGCTGGCGCCACGTGACCCCCTGGCGATCCTACCTGCTCTCCCTGCTCAGCTCCTCAGCCGCCCGGCAAGGAGGGCTAGTCCTCCGGGATCCCGCGGAGCCCACCGTCACCCTGCGCCCCAGCCGCCCCCCACCCCGTGTCACACGGCCCCGCCCTCTCTAACAAGCAGTCAACAGGACGAATGTCATGCACGTCTCTAGTCCTTGGTTTCTCCACTTATAAAATGGACGGATTTGAACCAAGTTCTCTTTCACCTTTAGGATTCCAGAGACACAGTAATCTCACTTTCAAGCTAAAGAGATAATTCTCATCAGCATAGAAAACAAAGTGCAACGGTGAGAGCTGGTTTAAGAGGAAGGAGCCGGATTGGAACACAAGGAGGCCTTCGGGACCCCTGCATTTCTTCACAACTTGGGGCGCCTGGGGGCTCAGTCAGTTGAGCGTCCGACTTCGGCTCAGGTCATGATCTCACAGTTCTTGAGTTCGAGGCCCGTCTCGGGCTCTGTGCTGACAGCTCGGAGCCTGGAGCTGCTTCAGATTCTGTGTCTCCCTCTCTCTCTGCTCCTTCCCCGCTCATGCTCTGTCTCTGTCTCAAAAAAAAAAAAAAAAAACCACTAAAAAAATTGTTATAAAAAAGTAAGAAGAAAGTCTTTCACATGTTTTTTCTTTTCTCTTAGTTCGTCAAAGCTCCTCTTGTTAAATGAGTTTGTCGCACAGTTTGGCTGATGCCGACACAGAAGCACCTAAAGCTTTCCACCTAGGACACCGGAGCCACAGAATCAATTTCCAAGCTGCTCGTGTTTTTGTAAGAACGGTTCTCTGAAGACTCCGGACGGACAGCGTCACTGACCTCAGGGAAATGCAAAGCCAAACCGCAGCGAGACGCGCCCACACCTGTCGGGGCGGCTGAGATCACCGACCGAGAGACCACCGGCGCCACGGAGACCCGGGAGCTGCGTGGCCCGGGCAGCCGCGGGGGGTGGGATGGGGCGGTGTGGAGCTGCCTCGACACATGCCGACTAGACCCGCCGAACGACCCGGTACCCTCACCCCTGGTTATCTCGCCAAAGAAAACGAAGACACGAATTTGAAAAGATCCGGGCAGCTCTGGGTGGGCCGCAGCGCTCCAGCGACGGCCGGGTATGGACGCGGCCGGTGCCCATGGGCAGACAGCGCAAGGGGCGTGTGGCGTGTATGCAGGAGTGTGGCTCAGCCGTAACCAAGAATGAAGTCCTGCCATGCGTGGCATGGACGGACCTAGAGGGTATAATGCTAAGTGAGGTAAGTCAGACAGAGGAAGATTAACACCGTATGATTTCACTCACATGTAGAATCTAAAAAATAAAACACAGGAATAAACAAAGAGCAGAATGAGAGCCATAAACACAGGAACAAACTGGTGGTCCCAGCGGGGAGGGGGGGCGCTGGGTGACACGGGGCGGCGGGAGGTCCGGAAGGGATGGGTCACCGGGATGAAAACACCACAGGGAACTCTGTCAACAGTATTGTCATGTGGTTACAGTGTGACAGTAGAGTCAGTGACACTCTGGGGGTGGATGCCAGCTACACCTGAGTGTGCGGAACCTTGCGTGACGCAGACAGATGACAGAATCACTGTGTTAGACACTTGAAACTGACACATTGTCATCTAGACTTCACTTCAGATAACTTGGTACCAACCAAATAAGTGCATCTATGAGACAACAGTTGGTGACCTGGCGTATTCATGACCGCTGTAACATCTTTGGCCAACAGATGACTAAAAGGAACTAAAAAGACTTCTCAATGAAGGTCAGGGTCAAGACAGCCGGCATCTGCGGCGCTGCCGGGGCGGTGGTCCCTGTGGCCCCTCAGCCTCAGCCCGCGTCGCCTCAGTGGTGCTGCGCTGACCCAGGACTGGTTCTGTCGGCCTCTGACGCTGGTGGCTTAGGGGGAGGGGCGCTCGGGCGGATGCGACTGGAGGGCGTCTCTTCCGCCGCGGCGCTTGGTCAGTTTTGCTGTTCACGTGAGCCAGGCCGCAAATACCCTGAAATGCCAGGGAAGGAAACTGAAGAGAAACTGGAGAAATTGCTCTACGAGTTCTTTTTGGTTTTTGCTTTATTTTTTACCATTTGTCTCACTCGTACCCGTTACAAAGGGCTGTAAGGGACGGACAGTTGCACGGTCAAATCCTGCTCTCCCGGACCATTCTCCACGGCGTGACCTGCTTCACGAGAAGGTGATGTTCAAGAAGAAAAACATCTTCAGAGCAGAAGCATCAAGGATGACTCTTCACGTGTCTGAAAGATTTGCCGCTTTACCAGTGATTCGTCACTGTGCTTTGTAAAGTCCTCTACAAATCCAGGGTGTTTTCAGTGCCTTTCAATTAAAGGAATTGATTCACACTCAACTTTATTTCAACGTTATTTCAACTTTAGTTCAGTTTAAATAGAATGCAATTAAAACATTATCCTACTTTTGATTCGGGGACTGTATTTCCCTACGTCTGTCGGAAGCCCCTGACATTAAAGGTGACAGTGTCACCAGCAGAGAGGGCGACCAGTGGCCCAGCTCTATCCTGCCACAGACCAGGGGCACGTCAGGGGCCTCTGGGCTCAGTCTCCCCTTCTGTAGACTGGGGGCAGAGATCCTTGCCCACTGTGGCTGTATCTCGACAATTGTGACGGGTTTAAAGGGGGGCAGCAGAGGCGAGCAGACAGGAGGGTGACTGCTGTCCTGCCGCTGCCTGCGGCCCCAGAGGCACCCGGGCCTCGTGCCCGCTGCCGCAATCCCAGGCCGGCTCGGTGCCGCGGGGTTTTCCTCAACACCGCCCCTGGCGAGCAGGGGTCCAGGCCATTCATCCACCGGGAAATAACCTGACACTTGTCACTAGACCCCATGCCAGCCTGCTGCCCAGCTGTCCCGGGGGCCGACTGAGGAGAGGACCCTCAGCCCGTCCCACGCGTCTTGCTCTGGGCTTCCCATCAGTGACAGACTTAGCCCGCACCAGGGGATGGAGACAGGTGTGCGCAGGCACAACCGAGGCTCCCGCTCCAGTGACCTGTTCAAGGGCATCCAGAGGAAGACACGTCAGGGACTCAGAATCCGGCCTTCAGGCCTCAGGACACTAACGCTGCGCTCCGACCTCGGGACGAGGGGCCGCGTGCTCCATCACGGGCGTCATGGAGGGGCACCGCCGGCCTGCCCACAGCCACGGCTGCGGATCTCTGTGCGGCCCCAGAAGAGGGCCACGGAGCAGGGAGGCGGTCTCCCCGAACTGAGGACTTCCAGAATGATCCACACCACACATGGCCCGGCAGGCGGGCCCCACGCTGCTCGCTTGCGAACGAGGTGCCGCGGTCCAGTCCTTCCCCCAAGGACCGCCTCCCCCACGTGGCCACCATTCCCTCCTGTGCCGGCGCCCACACTGCCTGCCTCCTGGAGAACACACCTCCCTCACGTCAGCGACACTGTGGTGGAGGCGCCTGAGGTCAGAGCATAGACGCCCAGTGGCACATAGCGCCGGCCCTGCAGGGGTGAGTCCCGCGTCCACACGGGGTCCAGCCCTGCAGGGGTGAGTCAGGATGTCCCGCGTCCACACGGGCCCAGGCCCCACAGGAGTGAGTCGGGCCATCCCGAGTCCACACAGGGTCCAGGCCCCGCAGGGGTGAGTCAGGATGTCCCGAGTCCACACGGGGCCAGGCCCTGCAGGGGTGAGTCGGGCCGTCCCGAGTCCACACGGGGCCAGGCCCCGCAGGGGTGAGTCAGGCCGTCCCGAGTCCACACGGGGCCAAGCCCCGCGGGGGTGAGTCGAGCCGTCCCGAGTCCACACGGGGCCAGGCCCCAGCAATAGCGATGCTTCAATGTCCAGAGCACGGTGACTCTGCGCACTGCCAGGGAGGGTCCTGCGATGTGTTGGACGCCGCCTCCCCGTGCACCTGCAGTCACTGATGGAGAGACGCAGGCCTGGGGTGTGGGTCCCCGTCGCTAGGGCCGTGCAGCCCCTCCCCCCAGCCGCAGTCGGCAGGCTCTCCTGGTGGGCCGTCAGCCAGCCCAGGGTGAACAGGCGCGCTGAGCAGGCCTGGTGTGTGCAGAGCGGCGGCTCGGCCTGCTGGGTCCTGGGGCAGGGAGGGGGCGCTGCGCTCCCAGTGCGGCCTGGGCTCACTGGGCACGCGGAGTGTGGCGGGGGTGGGGCGCTTCTTTGATCTTCATTCCCCAGCCCCCAAATCTGAGCCCTGTCCACTCACCCCTAAAAATGTGCTTCTCTAAGCAAGCTGAGAATTGAATTGGTTACAAAGGGGAGGGGGCGGCAGAGGGAAGGTGACGCCCCCTCAGGAGAGGGCGGGGACCTCAGGACAAAGGGCCTCAGGATGGTCCCTGCTGCCTAGTTTAGAGCCACAGGTCCTGGGCCTGAGGCTCCCTGTGTGACAGCCCATCGAGATGCATACCACCCATCTGTCCCAACCCTCTCTGCTTTCTCCTTAGACTCTTCTGACCACACACCCTTCACGCGCACGTGAGATGCCCGCGGAGCGGCCCTCGGTCCCACGGCCTGTCCTGGGGGCCCCGCCCGCACCGCTCACCTTACACCGGAGGAGCCAGAGCCAGGAATCCGAGGAGGAATCTGTAGCAAAGACCTCTGGAAAGAAAGGGGGTGAGAACAAGACGCTCACAGAAAGCACGAGGGGCCTGGTCTTAGCGGCCCTCCCTGTCCTGCCTTTGCCGCAGGAAGAAAAAGAACGGGTAGAGGCAGCTAGCAGAGCGAGCAAGCGAAGGACGAGGCCCGAGGCTGGCGTGTCCGGCACCGGCCACGACCCGGCCTCTGCCGGGGGACCCAGGGCTCCGGCTTCCGGACACACCGCGCGGCCGCCTGCTGCAGACCGAGACTGGCTCAGCCCAGGGACCCAGGGGGTGCACGGTCCCGGGCTCCCGGGTTCCCCGACCGGCTAGCCGCTCCCACGGGCACCCCCACGCCCACAGTGCCCTCCCTCTCACCAGCGTCGTTTCCCTGGGACGCCGCCCCCCCACTACCCTCTAGGAAACCTCCTAAAAATACTCGGGAAAATCCTTCTTGCAGAGGTGATGGCCCTATTGATGAAAGAAAATTAGATTGAATTATTTTGGGAGACATAATGTCCATCATCAGTTAAAACGTATGTTAAATTAATTCATTTGCTGATTTCAGAGAAGACAAATTAGGCGCCACTGGGGAAAATCCTGTTACAAATAGAATCTCTTAAAAAGACGTATATTGCTTCTCTGCTATTATGCCATTTCCTCCCATCAACACTGCTGCGCACGCACTGACGGCTCCGGTGGCACAAACGCGTATTTTATCTCGGCGTTGGTGTCCCCGCAAAGTCATGACTCGTGTTGGACTGTGACACACGGCAGGAAGGCACACCCCAGCCGGACCCGGAGCCGCCGTCTCCTCCCGTTGCCCCTCCGGCCAACTGTAAGGCCCGGCGCCCCGGGACCATGACCTGCGGGTGGACCGCACTGGGTCTGAAATATGTGTCCCCTGGTGTGCGGGAAATGAGAACGTGGTGGGTTCGTGTTAGCAGGTGGTCTGAATAATACAAATAAAACAAGTCTCCCCTCCCTCCCAGCTCTGTGCCCCTTCATCTTGTCGGCTGTTAAATGGGTCTTTCTGGCCCCACTCGGATCAGAGAGATAAAGGGCGGAGTTGTGAAGCTCGGCCTTTGTCTGGGCCGAGCTGACCTCCCCGGGCCCGGCTGCCTGTGGGAACAGCCCGAGGAATGGGACGGGTGGGGGGACAGGCACGCCCGGTCCTCCCTCTGCATCCCTCTCTGCGGTCCTGGGCACACGCTGGTGCCGTCCACGCCTCCCGGGGCTCCACTGCAGTCCACTCGGGAGCCAGCGAGGGCGCGGCCTGGGGCGCCCGTGCTGGGCTCCGCTTGTGCTGGAAGGGAGGGCCACGTGGTGAACTGCTGGGTCTAGTCGGACCACCTGCTGAGCACACTTGCTTGGATTGTAACAAAAATTCTCCAGAAAACATTAGAAGTCATTAACAAGGGGCGCCGGGGGCGGGGCTCAGCCGGTTAAAGGTCCGACTTCGGCTCAGGTCATGATTGATCTCGTGGTTTGTGGGTTCGAGCCCCGCGTCGGGCTCTGTGCCGACAGCTCGGAGCCTGGAGCTGCTTCAGATTCTGCGTCTCCCTCTCTCCTGCCCCTCCCCAGTTCATTTGCTCTCTCTCTCTCTCAAAAATAAATAAAACATTTATAAACAAACAAGAGAGTGTGGCGCAGGCTTCCGAGCAGGACCGTCCTGCCAGGTGGGGGTGTGATGCACGAGGGGACTGACACGCGTCTCCTCACCACACGCATGGAAAGCTCAGGAGCTCCCCCCAGAAAGGCCCTGCTCCCCCGGGCTGGCCGGTCCGCTGAGCTGAGGGCACTCCGTGCGGCTCATCAACAGCAGAATGCTAGTCTGCTTTCAGGTACAAGTTAGAGAGAAATTGGGTTCCGGAAACATCCCTTTCTCCCCGGACGTCTCTGCAGGCACGGCTGCTTCTGGCGGGCCCCCTCCCGCACACTTTTTGTTTTGTACGTGGAAAAGGGAGGGCGTTTTAACTGGTTGTCTGGGTGTAAATAGTTCTGAAACTGCGCCATCCCATCCGGCCCCACGCTGACGGTGCCCGGACTTCCCGCGCCGTTCACCAGGTGGAGAGGGGGCTGCGAAGGAGAAAGGCAGGCATCTCCCAGATTCTCGGAAAACCTCCGAAACAGGCCTTAAAATTGTTGGCGTTGTTTTATGAAACTTGAAATAGAAATTCCAGGAGCGCGCTATTGCCTCACAAAACTCAGGTTTGGAAGGTTTTGCAAATACACAGTCAGTAACGTTTTTCCGTTTAAAACAACGCCGGGAATTGTCCTCATTCTCGTAGAGGGCGGCGGGCTTCTTCACACACGGCCATTGTCATCGGTGCTGTTTCTGACGCGAGAGGGAATCCTGGGCTCACGACCCCGAGGACCAGACACGCTGAGACCCGAGCCCTCGGAGCCTCGTACAGGATGCGGGGCAGCGGCTGGCTGGCCTCCTCACCGGCTACCTTTCTAAATGGAATCCATCGAATGTCAGACTTCACAACCATTATCTATGGAGACAGAAACAAGGCTTAAAATGCACCGAAATATGCACCCGGGCGGCTCCGTTGGATCAGCTCTGACTTTGGCTCAGGTCACGATCTTAGCATTCATAGGTTTGAGCTCCACGTGGGGCTTTGTGCTGACAGCTCAGAGCCTGGAGCCTACTTCCATTCTGTGTCTCCCTCTCTCTCTGCCCCTCCCCTGCTTGTGCACCTGTTTTCTCTCAAAAATAAATAAATAAACATTTTGAAAAAATAAAGTAAAATGCGCTGAAAAACAGACAAAGGCATGCAATGAAAACAAGGTATCTCTTTTATTGTTTTACATTTTTTAGTGTTTATTTATTTTTGAGAGAGACGGAGAGACAGAGGGAGACAGAAGGAGCAGGGGAGGGGCAGAGAGAGGGAGACACAGAATCCGAAGCAGGCTCCAGGCTCTGAGCTGTCCACCCAGAACCAGACATGGGACTTGAACCCAGAGACTATGAGATCATGACCTGAGCCAAAGTCAGATGCTTAACCGACTGAGCCCCCAGGCGCCCCAGGGAAGGGATTTTTGCCGTGAGTGTGAGCATCCCACTCCGCCAGTGCACAGCCAGCCTGCCCAGTGGCACCCCTACTGACAGGGGCTGAGAGGGGAGGGGCGGCTCAGCAGCCCCTGCCTGGGGGTCTCTCGTAGAAAGAAACAGCTCACCCCCGACTAAGCTCCGTCCCGGCTTCTCCTGATGCAGCCGCGCAGGGTTTTCACCCATAATCCGCTTTCCTAGGTTGGACTGTGTTTCCCCAAATTTGCATGTTGACGTCACGTAGCTGGGAAGCGGGTCTGCACCCATGAAAACAAGATGAGGGCTCACTGGAGGAGGCGGGGTGACCAGAGTCCTTATTAGGCCTGGCCTGCGGCAGGGAGACACGGGCCTCGCCACACGAAGGCGGAGGTGGACACAAGCCACGCGGCGCCAGAGCCCCCAGAGGCTGGGGGACAGCATGGGACACATTCTCCCTCACGGCCTCCGGGGACCAGCCCCCCACAGCCGGGAAATCATAAATGGTGACCCCCCCCAGGCTGTGGAACTTTGTCCCAGCGACCACGGGGAAAGAATATGCCGCCCAGAGCCAGCAGCCATCTCTGCCTCCTCCGGCTGTGAGACGCCAAAAATGAGGTTATCACTTTGAATTCCAACCTTAAAACTGAGATTTGTCCTTTAATACTTGTTATCAGTCATCAAGTTTGAGATTCCAATTGGACGTCTCCTAAATTATAAAAATCAGTCTCTCTTCCTCTCCTCTGAAATGTGGGGATTCCTCCCGTGACTCCTCTTCAAATACAGCATGAAGGTGGGACAGTCAGCTCTGAAGTCAGGACGTGACCTCTGGAAGCGCCCCTGACCTGCGGTGCTGCCCACGCGTGCGGCTGCGGGGGGCCGTCTGTCCCCGTCCGTGGGCTGGAATCCACGCTCCCCACGGAGCCATCCCTCTCCGTCCTCGTCCTCCTCAAGGATGTTGCAGAGAAGGGGCCCCAGGGGCTTTGGGGGCGGGGACACAGCCTCCAGCTCGCCATGGACTGGCGTGGGAGCACCTGCTGAGAACCGCCCGCCGGGCCCCAGAATCGCCTTCGATGTCAGACGGGAGGCCTGTCTGCCCGGCGGCACCTGGCCACCAACGCTGCTCCAACATCCCGGTGGGGCTTCCGCAGTCCAGGCGACCGCGGCATGGACTGGCGGTCAGGGCTCCCTGACCCGGTGCAGATGGGCTCAGCGCTGCACTTTCCAGTGGGAGGTGACAGAGGTGACAGGGCAGAGGCTGGACAAAGGCGCAGGGTCTGTCCTGTGGGTGGTGATGGCACCTCCGGCAGGATCTGTGTCCTGGTGACATTGTCTCTGCCCCTCGCGAGGCGGCCCCATGTCCTCTGAGTCCTGCCGCGGTGCTGCATCCACAGTAGAGCCACAAGCAGCGTGCTCTTGGTGACGTGACTGAGGAAGGGACGGTGGTGAGTCCATCGGCGTCGGGGGGCGTGGGGAGGGGCATGCAGCACCGCAGGGCTCCCCGTGTCGTGTTGGGGGTGCTGAGTGCAGACGTGCAGCCAAGCCCACCCCGCCGCGGACCCACGTCTCATGGGAGGCCACAGAGACGGCTCGGAGGGCATGTGCGCCGGCAGAGAGGCGTTGGCGTTAGTGCCCAGGAGAGGACTTGTTGGCTCGATAAGTCTTCCCTCTTTGGCCAACACAGTGCCGGCCAGCGAGTCACTCAACAAACTCGTTCGTTCTTCTCATCATGGAAAAGAAATCGACGTGAACACAGGCAGGAAGAAAAGCCCAGGAAATCTCCCTGTGCCCAGGACGACACTCAACCCTGACAACGTAGCACCACTCTGTCCGGCCACCCGCTCCCGACGGTTTGGGGAGACCCTCGCTCCACACGATCCCGTCGCAGGCACAGGTCTCCACGGACGGCTCCCCGAGACGCACAGAGACGGCAGCCAACAAGATGATGGAAAACACACTTCCGTATTCCTTGCTCCTCCCCCTGTCCCACCACCACGCCCACTGGGAGGTCGAGCCCTGTCCGTGGTCCTGCCGCCAGCTCCACACATTCCTGTCCTTTCTTCCACGTAGTGCTGGTTTTCAGGAATGTTTTTATTTAAATTTAATTGTTTTGTAATTATGGGCAATATTTACATTAGATTTAAAGTCAAATCTACACAGAGGGCCAGTGACGGGCTTGGAGTCACGGCTCCAGGCATGAGGAATTTAAGGGGTGAGGCCGTGCCTGCCGACCTTGCCTGGCGGGGCCGGGAGTGAGCACTGTCCCCTCCCCACCGTCCCGGCCCCGGTCTGCAGGATGGGGCGCGGCCAGCCTTCCTTTCTGTCCCCCACAAGTGACCATTTAAACATGTATTTTATAGTTTGTCTTCCACTGTGTGTTTAAAATGTTTAAATTTTTTATTTGCTTGTAGTTGACACACAATGTTACACTCATTTCAGGCACACAGCGCGGCAACTAACACGCCCGTCCGTACGCAGCGCTCACCGCCGTGTGGCTGCCATCTGTCACCGTGCAAGTTCCGGTGTCTCTATGCCCCGTGTCACTGACTATGCGCCGTGTCACTGACTATGCGCCGTGTCACTGACTGACTATGTGCCGTGTCTCTTACTTCCTCCAAAATGAAAAATCGAAATACCATAGATCCAGCAATCCCACGCTGGGAATTCACCCAAAGGAAATGAAGCCACTGATTTGGAAAGATTAGCTCATCTTTGTGTCCCCCGAAGCCCTGTTTACACAGCCAAGATATGGGCGTGGTTTAAGCATCTGCGGATGGAGGAACGGATAACGGCGATTCGGTGTATAAACAGTGGAATGTTACCGAGCCCCAAAAAGGAAGGAGATCCCGCCACCTGCAACAACGTGGCGGAACCAGTGGGACGGGTCTGTCACAGAAGACAGAAAGCATCTGACTCCACTTACACACGGAATCCAAAAACTAAAAGGAAACAGGCAAACGAACAGCAGGAGCAGAGCTATGAGCACTGGACCAAACTGCTGGCTGCCAGAGGGGAGGGGCAGGTGGGGAAGAGTGCAGGGGGGAGGGAGGTGTAGGTGTAGGTTATGGACTGAATAATGCAACAGATACCAGTGTATCCCTACCCGTGCCTGTGTGTGCATGCGTGTGTGTGCATGTGTGTGTCACAGAAGCATCAGGCAGGGCTGGGCTGTGTGCTCCCCGCGCACCTGCTGCGGTCCCAGCACCGGGCGGCCTTCCCGCTCGTCTGTGAGAACAGAAACGCTTATTCCAGACCCCAGTCACTGGGCATCGGGTTGGCTGTTACAGGCAGGGCCACCGTGAGCCCGTGTGTGCCGTCCTGCGTGTATGTCACTGTGTTTGGAACGAGTTTCTAGAAACAGGATGTGAAATTCTCCTACGCTGCACCTGGTTTGCTCCATCAGGGCCGTGCCGCTGGGCCTCCAGCGATGGAGAGCTTTTCTACGGACAGCATTGCCAATGGAGTGCGTCACTAAGTGCTCGGATTTTTAATCTGGGATGAAGATAATGATAGTCGGATTTCGACATCCAGGAAGGAACAGGACGTCCCGTGTGGAGGCAGGAAGCCGCTGAGCTCACACGGTGAGGTGGAGACACGGAACCATGTGCACCGCTCTGAAACTGGCTCAGTTCTCGCGTCGAGCTGATCAGGGTCCAGGCCGCCAGAGCAGGGGTGAGGCAGTCATTCTGCACCTGCCCCTCCGTTGGCACTGGCCGCGGTGTGGGGAGGGGGATCCGCTAGGTCGGTCTCGGTCTCGGGGAAGCATCGCAGCCAAGCTCCGGACCTGACGGGGTCCCCTGTGTACCAAGAGGTCTCCTTCTCGGGACCGTCTTGAAGGACACAGAGGGACGCTCCGCCTTCCTCCCAGGTCCCCTGGCGCCCCTCCCCACCGGCGCCCCCAGAGCCAGCCCACCCCCCTTGCAGCGGCTGGGAGCTGAGTGGATTAGCCCACAGGGCGCTCGATGGAAGCTGCCGGGGAGTCAGCTGTCTGGTGCACGTGCTGCTCAGCTCGCCTTGGCCGAGGGTTGGAAGCCGCTCTCCATGTGCAGAGCTCGCACGGCCTTGGCTGGGGGCTGAAAACGCTTTCTACCCGCCTGGAAAGGGGTGCCATTCTCCCACCAATAATTCGCTGCCACCGGGGTGCTGAGTCAAGGTGCTGACACCTTCCTCAACAGGGTGAGTGACAAGTGTAAATAGCACTGATTGGAACATGGCTGCAAACGGTGATATGAGACCCCCTTCCCACCAGGCAGGGGAGCGTCCCGCCCCGAGGGCGCTGGTGTCTGGTCCCCACGCTGCTCCCGGGCCAGCCTGCAGTGAGGACTGCATGCTCTTCCCTCCAGCCGCCCCTGCAGGTGCCCCGCACATGGTTCTCGGGACCAGAGAGGACAGCAGGGCCCAGCCAGGCTCTCCTCTCAGCCCCTGGGTCAGAGGAGGGACGAGGCACGCCTTCCCCTGGAGGTAACCTTCCCCCTTGTCTACCTTCCTGTGTGTATCCAGGGTCCAGTCTGGGTCCTGCTCTCGTAGGTCACATAGTTCGCCCCCAGCTCACAGCACAGAGAGGCCAGGAGCACGACTCCGCTCGCTGTCCCTGCCGGGCTCTCTCCCCTGGGTTGTGAGCAGCTGTGAGTGAAGGGGGCACGTTCCTGAGCCCCAGGTCCTCCCAGCCCTTCCCTCTGGGGACACGGAGGCCTGGGGAGGCCACCCCCCGGCACGGGTCCCTCCCACTCGCCCAAATCCTGTGCTGGGCTGGGCTCTGGATGCCTTCCTGGCCTCAGGGAGATGCCAGCCTCCGCGGAGATGAGCTCCTGGCTTTGCCAGCAGCGGAGGCAGGATGGGGCCAAGGTCGGTGCCAACACGGGCAGGGCACTCAGAGCCCCGGGGAGCGTGGCCTGGCGGCTGCAGTGGCTCAAGCCCAAGGACAGGCCTTGCTGGGACTTGAACTCCAGCAGAGCCGGTCGGGTAGAACTGAGGCAGAGCAGGAAGAATTAAAACTGGAAAAGTACTTTAACACCAGTCTGCCCAGCACCCCGGCATGGGCTCTCAAAGCCTGGCGGCCGTCCGAGGTCCCCACCCCGCCGCCTCCGTGAGCCACCTGACCCAACGCTACGCGCCCTTAGCGAACAAGACAGGGCCGCAGACGGCCTGCACCCCCACAGCTTGCATTTTGCACAAAGAATGCCGGTCACTTCTGCCACAGGCTTTCTCTCGGGCACCGCAAGGCGGCGCAGACGTGAGGGCGGGAGCCTCGTAAGGGCCCTGCGAGGGGGTGGCCGATAGAAAGCTCATGAGCTGGGGTCCTTTTTCCTCCCCGTTTGTTTGCCACCTGTCCAGCGCTCGGCCTTAAGAAAGGACGGCCACACCGTCGTGGTCCCCGGCGTCTTCACTAATAAAACGGCACGCCACGTGTGACACGAGAAACTGAGCCCACGTCGGTATTTCTAGGGTTTGGGAATCCTTGGAGAAGAGGCCCTGAGCACAACGCATCGTTTTCTTTCCTTGGAAAATAAGCGTCTTAGGAAGGAGCTCGCGGGCGTGGCTGACGCTTGGCCACGCTGGGCAAGCAGCGCCAGCCGGGGCTCTGGGTGTGACCCACGGGGCGTGACCCGCGAGGAAGAGGCAGCATTTGAGCCTCCCGTGGATCAGGAAGGAGCCGTGTTCACACGTGTGTGTGTGTGGCGTGTACGTGTGCAGACATGTGTGCTCGTGGGCTAGCGGTGCACGTGTGTGTGTGTGACGGTGTGTGCACACGTGTGTGTGTGGCGTGTACGTGTGCAGACGTGTGTGCTCGTGGGCTAGCGGTGCACGCACGAGTGTGTGCAAGGATGTAAGCAAGGTGCCCGTGTGTGTGTACAGTGCGTGTGTAGTGTGCACACGTGTGTGTTTGCACAGCGCACACAGCCATGCCTGCACGTACACGGTGCGTGCACATGTGGATCTCAGGCTGCCGGCAGAACAAGGGAAGTGGACGGATCATCCCCGGAGCGGGAACCACCGCCAGCAGGCGGCCGGCCCCCGAGTGCGGCTGGCACACGGGGCCGCACCACTTCCTGCTGTTGCCCTTATCCGGTGGGCGGGGCGTCTGTGCGGCTGGGGAGGGGCCCGAGCCCGCGCTCCCGACACTGCCCGCGCGGCCACCTCGCCGACCGTGCGCAGTGCAGACAGAAACGCGTGCGGGCTGCGCTTTAGAGACTGTTCAGGAGCAAACACGTGCAGTCTGTTCGGGGTGCGATGCGGTCATTTAAGGAAGAAAACAACCGCCGGATTCTGCAAAACAGCACGAAGATGGCCTATTAAAGGGTAACATCGGAAAGAGCAGTTTCCCATCCTTCTGCGAAAGCCTGGATCCCACTCCTCGCGGTCCCCTCTCGGCAGGAGCACCGGGCAGGGGGGAGCGCCTTCCCTGCGGGGGGCTCCGGCTCCGGCCTGGGAGGCCCCCCTCCCCTCCTCTGGGTTCGCCGTCCACGGAACCCCCTGAACTGAGTCAGTTGCAAAGAAAAGCAAAGTGCTTATTGTTGAGAATGCAATCGGCCGGTGGGCGCGAGCCTCCGTGGACCTCCCTCAACCTCGGAAAGTCCCGAGAAAACCATGCCCCCCGCTCCGTGCCCCGCCCGCGCCGCCCGAGGCCACGTTCTCCCTGACTTGGGCCGCCCCCCTCTCTCCTTGATGGACGGTTTTGGGTTTTGTTACAGTGAAATACTGTTGAGTTTCCCCTAAGTCCAAACCCGGTTGGCAGCTGAGAAACGCTGAGCTCTCCCCCATCACGTTCGCATTTGTAATTACCACCCGAGACTGTTCCCACCGGCAGCCCCGGGGCCCGGGCAGGGGCCGTCCATCCGCTGGACGCGCGGCGGCCCGTTCGCGAGGCGGTCCAGGCTCCGGTGCGGATGACAGACAACAGAGAAGACGGTACATTCCAATGCAGACAAAACTCCATGACAAAGCCGTTCTCTCCTGGCTGAAATCACAAATTTTAAACAGTTTACTTCCCTCTGTCTCCCCAAGAGTTTCACTACCAAACTTTAGTGTCAGGACTGATCGCGCCCGGCGCAGACCGGCCCGCCCGGCTCCGGCGCGGTGATGTGCGGCGCCCCTTATTAGCGGCACATTATGCAGAAGCGCCGTGCGGTGATGGGACACGGCAGCCCGCTGTGAGGATGCCTATCAGAGCTTCTTTTAAAGCCCTCTCTCAATTGTCAGCAAAGTATTTTTTAAGGTTAAAAGGTGTAAAATTATTCTGAAATGCTTTTCTGACCTGTCGCCTATCACTGCAAAGAGCTGTGGTTCATTTTTTTTTCTAAAATTGTATTTTTTTGAAATGCAGTAATATTATACGAATAAGCTTTATAAGAGGAAAATAGTCGCCTGAAACGTTCCTGATCTTTCTGATGCCTCCTTCTCTGAGTGCGATGGTAACCATTGTTTCACGCTCAGAAATATAATTTCCGAGGCAATTTTTCTTACCCCGAGCCCCGCGTTTCTGCAGAGAAACTCGTGTAAATGGCCATTACTTCCACGTCTCCCTCTTCTCTCTTCCTCTTTCTTTCCTGCCCCCGTTGCAGTGGCTGCTCCGCTCCCTGCACCCCGGCCCGCGGGGCGGGCGGTGGGCATGCCCGGCGAGGCCCCCGCCCCTGCCCGCCGATGCCAGCCCCCCGGGGGGCTCCCCCGCGGGGTCTCCTGCCTCCACGCCGCCCCTGACCGTCTGCTGGAGAAAACCAGGGCTTGGCCGGTGCCTCCAGGTCAGCGTTCGTTTTCAGTCCTTGACCCTCGAGGCCCCTGTTCCCGTGTGGAGTTTCCAATGGCCGCTATTTATGCGCCACTAAGACAACTGTTAGATTTTGAAACCCAGGGTCGGCCAAGCCGCGGGGACGGCTGCCGGCACCGCCACATCCCAGCTGTGGGGGGAATCGCGGGAGAAACCCACCCGGGGGCAGACCTCTGGGAGCAGAGAGGACGCGGGCTGGACGCCCAGGTGGAGGCCGAGCGGCACAGAACTTGGCAGACGCGCGGGCGGCTTCCCAGAAAGGGCTGGGCCGCGGTGCGCCCCGGGCACGGCTCTCTGACCGCCGGCACCTGCTGGCCCTGGCTCCCTGTGTGGTCTTCGGGGGCCCAGAGGGTAAGCTGTGGGTGTGTCCGTACCTTAGGGGGCGGGGGGCAGACCTAGCTGAAGGGTACCTCGCTTTCCAGTGCTGATGGGACCGCCGCTTCTGGACCGATTTCCATCCGTGAGGTGTTAGGAGTTAGGAGTCAGCTCCCAGATGCTAACAGCGCAGAACCCGCTGGGCCTTCTGACCCGTGAGCCTTCCCCGTGGAGCCGCTGCGCACCCAACGTGAGGCACCTGACACGCCCTCAGCAGATGGACGGGCGGACGGGAGGGGCTCCCACACGGGAGACAGAGCCGCACACTCTCTGAAACTAGACCCAGACGTGCGTGCGTGTGACACGGGCGTGCGACTGAAATTCCTGATGCGCCCTTTGCGGAGTGAGGCTAACGGTGGCGTTGACCCCGCGGGTTGTTTGAGGACTCAGTAGGTGTTGTGGGCAAGGCACGCACGTCCTGAGATGTGGCGCCTGCTCAAAAACACCAGCTGGTGTCCCTCTCTTTGTAGATCACCTGGGCGTCCGAAAAAGTGTCCCACCAACTGATCTCTCACGTTGGAAAACATTTTAAACATTAAAGAGTACTCAACGCATGTCTGCAGAGAAAAAGAAAGCACCATCCCTCCCCCCTCCCCGGGAACAGCTTCCCGGTTGAGTTCCAGCCGAACGTGTTACCCGGACGCTGATGAGATCAGACCCCAAATGGAAGGTCCCAGTCTTGGAGGAGCCTTGCATCCCTGAGATGATTCTCTGAAATAGAGCTTTGTCGACAGCTTAGGCGACGCTGGCACCCGGCCCTGCTCCTCATCTGCTCCATGTGCAACACCTCCTTGGCCGCGTCCCGCTCCGTCCTTGTTGGATGGGCAAGAGACGCCCTACGGCCGCCATTGTGCAGCCAAGCCCACGGAGGCATTCCTGGGCTCTGTGTCACGACAGCACGGCAAGAGAGCTTGGGGGAGGGTCCCCGTGAGGCGGCGTCATTTGTGCCACCACAGCAAGGAGATGTGTTGGTCTAGATGCATTGCCCCTGAAATAGCTGATGGCCTCATGGACCCCTCAGGATGGGCTCTGGGCCGGCGGGAGAGCGTAGGCTGCAGCAAAACCCGCCTCGGTGGGGCCCGTCGCCTACACCCGTAAGTCACTGTGTCACACACACATAGGTCACACCCGTAAGTCACACATCAGCTGGACATAGCCCGGGTGTGGTTCTCACCGAGACACCCCTACCCGCTTGGAATTGGACACCCTTTCTGCACCAGAACCCGAGTCCTCTGTTGAAGAAAAACATGGATGAATCCGGAAGCAAGAGAAGTAGGACATAGGATCTAGAAGGCACCCAGCTGGGGCCTTACTGGGCAGGAAGACGTTACGTCAGAAGCTCCGGCAATTCTGAGTATGGTCCCTGCCCCCCGCCCCCGTCTGCAAACACACGGAAGCCCAAGAGCTCTGGATTGAGCTCAGCGGTGGCACCTGATCAGACCCTCTTCTCTCCTCTCTTGCTGCCGCCTCTCGAGTCCAGCCCAGATGTGCCCACAGCGCCTTGCACCTGCTGTGCGGTCTGGCACCCTCGAGACCTGAAAACACCAACAGCACCGAAGCGTCCCTGCGAGTGGCAGCTGTGACTGAGAGCCGCGGGCCAGCCGGGCGTGTCCTCACTACACGCACACTTAGCGGCCACACGCACCACCGACAACCCCATCCCCACCCACGGGGTAACGGAGCCAAGTGGGGAAGCAGTGCCCGTCCCTTTCTCACGGAAAACACTTCCCACCCATACACACCCTAGAAGGGTGCTGCGCCCGAGGGACGCTCCGCCGGGAGTCCCGCAGACCAACCCTCAGGAGAGGTGCCAACACGCAGCCACAGCAGAGCCTGAGACCACGAGCCCCCGGACAGAGATCCCGTCCACGCGGCCGGAGGCAACCTCGTGTAATGATGGGAACTTGTGGCTTCACACCAGGTCCCCGACGCGGCGCCTGAGAATCATCAGGATGGAAACAGCCCCACTGAGTCCCTCCAACATGGAGGCTGGGCGTGGGGGCTCAGGCGGTTGAGCATGTGACTCTTGATCTTGGCTCCGGTCATGACCTCACAGATTGTGAGATCGAGTCCCACATTGGGACCTACGCTGGCAGTGCAGAGCCTGCTTGGGCTTCTCTCTCTCCCTCTCTCTCTGCTGTTCCATGCTCTCTCAAAATAAATAATAAAATAAAAAATAAATAAATAAAATAAAGTAAATTAAAATAAAATAAAATGGAGGCCAAAACTTTATAGTAAACTTCAGATTTCTGTTTGATAAGAGGGAAATAATTTTATGAAAAAAGATTTACTTATTGTATTTTAACATAACGTGGATTGTAGCTACAGCTATGGGCTGGTTCTTGGACTAAAAACTCAATCAGACGTATTCCCTTCTGTGTGACCCGTCTTCTGATAAAGTCAAAAACTACTTGTGCGTGATTTTTGCCTCATGATGGAAAAGACTGATGTTGCGAAAGCACTGAAGACCTCGCCGGTCTCCCGCAGGGCGCCTCTCACTCTGCACGTTCACATCAGTGTCCCTCGAGGTGCCCACGGGCCAGCCTCGAGGCGGCGCGCTCCCGTTTAGTCTGTGCCCGGATCTTCGCCAGCCAGTAACTGCGCAGCACGGACCTCAACAAAGGCCTCCGTCTCTGCAAGATTTTCCATTTCTCCTCATCACTTTGCCATGTGTCCGCCTCGTAGCCGACGGTCGGCAGGAGAGGGAGGCGCGATGTTGGAGAGATGACGGAGAAGAGCGCTGTTCAGTGCCGGGGACACTGCTGGCGTAGACGCACAAGCCGTTGGTAATTATTCGTGAGTGTGCCGGCGTTTCCCTCCTCACGCGGCCTGATCACGGCGGGCGTGGTGAGGCTCCCAGACGCTGGGGACACTGGAGCCTGGACGGGAGGACCTGCGCATTCAGAACTGGCCCTGGTTGTCTAAGAGGGAAGAGCCAGGAGGGGACGCTCCTTGTAGGACTACAGGACCCGAGAGACAGGCGCGTCGGCGGGAGGACACGTCCCAGGGGAGGGAGGATCCTCCTGTGTCCGAAGGGAATCAGGTAACGCGGCGACGTTCCTGGTCTGTGTGGAGCTTCTCAGAGACCCCGCACATGCTAATACCAGCGCGCTCGGGGGAAGAGAAGGGGCGCAGAATGAACACCTCCCATAGTCTGACCTCACGGCCTCCAGGGGATGAGAACCGCCTGCTGCTGGTGTGTCCAGACGCAGACGCAGACGGCACAGACCGCGTCACACGCAGGTCGGCATCGAGGGGAGTGGAGGGGGCTGGGAGACGGCGTCTTCATCCAAAGTTCAGAGGGACAGACAGTGGGCTAAAGACCAACCGTCCGAAGCGCTGTGGTTGTGCCGACGCACGCCCCGGCCACAGCACGCCGGGGGCCGCCCGGCCCCACGTCCCCACCAACCCCGGCTTCCTCAGACGCCCTGAGCCTCGCGAAACGGTGACCCACTGATGCTGTAAGTCACTTCTCACTGAACTCAGCAAGCGTCATTGAACATCCTCATGCCATTCAGATTTGCTTAGGAAATGGCCGTGTCATTTTTGCTCATTTTATTACCTTTTAGTCTCTTTCGTACTGATTTGTGAGGCTTCTTTGTAACGAATCCGTTGTTGTTTGTGCTGGGAAGAATTTTCCCAACTTCTACCTTGTCCGTTTGCCCTCCTTTGGAAAGTTTTGACAAAAGGGAACTTCCTAGACTAAATGGAGTTGACTTTATTAAGTTTTTTTTCTGACTGTACTTTCTGTGTTTGGTTTAAGAAATGTTTTCTACTCTAATGACATAAAAAGATGCTCTTACATTTTCTTACAGAGGTCTTGTCTTTGACACAAAACCATCCAGAAGTAATTCCTGCTCCTGGGGCGAGGTGCTCGCGCTCATCTGCTTTTTTACACAGTTGCCAGTGACCTTCCCGAAGGGTCCGCCGTGTCCCCGAGTCCGGGGTCTCCTTCCCATGTTAACTTCCTTCATGTCCACGGGTTTGCTTCTGGGTTCTCTCTTCTTCTGAAGTTTCCTGTTTCCACACAAGGGTCTCTGGTCTTAATTATTTTAATTTAATAAAACTTGCAACTCTTTGTCCTGTGTTAGTTTCATTAAACTAGAGCCGCCTTTTCAGAATGCCCTGCCTTGTAGAGCTTCGAGGAAGGGTCGTCCCGAGGAGGAGTTAGGGGGTGTGGAATCGGGAGGTGTGGAATCTAGGGGTAGAGAATCTGGGGGGTGTGAAATCTGGGGGTGTGGAATCTGGGGTG
>PJEM01008680.1:59332-79804 GCA_004023845.1 Helogale parvula | reverse complement strand
TTGCTGGTTGGTGGGCCCCTCTAAGGCCCTTCATTTTTCCTTCTATGCCTCCGGGAACATTGATCAGAAGATGAGTCTGAGCATCATCCCATCTAACTCTTTTAACCAATGCCTGGCTAAAACTGGAATGTCCAGCCCAGTACATTTAAAAATCACCCACAAAAAGGTTCTACAGATCTTCACAAAACCTGGAATTTCCACGAGGATGTCTGATCTTTATAATCCAAGCAGTCAGCATTGAAGTTAAGCTTCCAGGAGGCAGTTTGGTCCTTATAATCCAAACAATCAGTGGTTGAGTTAAAACCCAAGCTTGAGGCTCCATATCCCTTGGTGGAAAGAGAAGCTGGGGACTGATTGAGGTGGTTGGTGACTGCATTGGTACCCATGGGGCTGAGTGTGGCCCCCGGTCCAGGAAGCTGGTGATGCATAAGGGTCAAATAAGATCCACAGTCCATGCCCCCAAAGTAGGAAGTTGAGCCAGCATATCCTTGACTATAACCTGAAGCCTAAGTATAGGTCATGGGGTAGGACCTCTGCATGCAGGAGGAGGAGGTGGACAAGGGGTCTGACAGTGGGGAGATGGAAGCTGGGCTCCAGATAGACACAGGAGCACTGCTGCTGGAAATGGCTGGGACTGAGGTGCTAGAGGGGGGAGTGAACTGGCCACTTGTTCCACTCTCTGAACTCACTTCCCGAGCTGGAGAGGTCTTCTTTTTGGCAGGTCTCACTTTGTTTTGACCTCCATTCTGTTGCTGCTGCTGCTGCTGGCGGCACTTAGCTCTTCGATTCTTAAACCATACCTGCACCCTGGACTCGGGCAAGTTGATTTTCAGCGCCACCTCCTCCCGCATGAAGATGTCTGGGTACCGGGTCTTAACAAATAGAGCTTCCAGCACGTCTAGCTGCGCCCGGGTGAACGTCGTCTTCTCCTGGCGCTGTTTCTGGGGAGTGGCTGCGGGACAAGAAGCCCAGGGCCCCGGGTAACCCACCGAAGGGTGCAGCAAGTCCATGCCCGAAGTGGTCAGACTCAGTTCATTGACTGCGTAAGGTGGTTGCTTACAGCCGCATGGGAAGTTAGAAAAAAATTAAATTATCCTTCAAAATTCCAAATAGCCAGTTATCAAAGTAGATGTGGTGAGGGCTGCTCTAGCGATTTTTATTTTTAATAACAGTGGAAGCTGAGTTGGAGCTGAGGTCAGTCCCACTCTCTGTCTTGTCAGTTTTAAAAGCTTGTTATGCACTCTGCACCTGTGAGTTTTGCTACAGTAAATGAGGCTCATTGCTTGTCTAAGGCCTGTCAGTCCAGGAGGTTTTCTTTTAATGGTGTCTCTTGGTCTCTCTTGTTATGTCTTTGGTTATTTTATTTCCCTACTTGTAGTGATATTTGGGATTCTCCACCATGTGTAGTTTGGCTTGTTTCTTGAGATAACCCTGAAAAGGAAAACAGACAGGCAAACAAATAGGGAACAAGAGCAGACAAATGCACAGACAAATCAAGCAAACAAGCAAACCAAAGGGGAAAAAAGAGGGTTGGGGACAAAAACAACCAAAGACAAAGGGCAGTCTAATAGCGTAAAACCAGAAATCCCAGCTACAAATAAAGAGCAGCTTGGAGGCAGTCCTGATTGAAGAGCACATACAAAGAGAGAAGTGGCATGGGTAGGAAGTGAAATTGAACATTGACCTGGCAGAGAGACTAATAAGCTTAATTCAGAGAGAGACAGAGCATAATATGGTAGGAGGCGAGGAGACAGAAATGAAGATAATGTTACCCAAAGCAACTAAAGGAACTATATAGTCTGATTATTCCAGAGAGAGAGAGAGAGAGAGAGAGAAAGGAAGGTAGGGACAGTGGTGTAGAATATGGATCTAGAGAATGGATTAAATGTGACTCTTTAAGCAAGCCAGTGACCAGTTCCCCAGTCCAGCAGCGGGGAGAGATAAGAATGTGATAAGGGAAAACATATCTGAATAGCAAGAATTGATATAGAGCTAATCACGGCAATGCATCAATATTGGTCTTGCCCAGGGCTCTGGAAAAAAAAAGGCAGCTCTTCAGTGCGGATGGGCGTGGTTTGGTGTAGGATGGTTATGCCTCCACAGACATCCAGGGTCACTCCCTGAGGCCTCGCCTTGGTAGCTGTGGGGAGAAAAATGGCACTGCCCCAGTCCCTTCTTGAGCCAAGCATTGCTACTCAACCCTTTTGGGTCAGATCTCCCTGTGCGGTGGGCATAGCCAAGGTGATCTGAGTTGTATTTCCCAAGCCCCACCTCGTTTCCAAATCTTAGTCCTTGCACTTTAATGATACCGTCTGAAATGTACTCCTGCAGGCCAGGTGGCTTCTTAGCAAGGGATCCAGTAGGAGGAGTAAGGGAGCAGTTTCTCCTAGAGCTGTCTGGGATCAGGGCACCTAGCCCAAGGAAAGCGCCACACTTAGAAAAAAGATCTCTCTTTGAATGCCCTGCAGTTACCAATGGGATGATAGGATCCCTCTCCATCATGGTAGATGTTTTTCACTTCTCCAGAGACAGTTCTATGAGCAGTTTCAGCCTCTCTTTCTCTTCCCCTTGTCTCACGGTGGTTCTCTGCGGAGGAGGCTCCCTCCCTTCCATGCCATGGGTCCTGGCTTGTTTTTATCTTCCACAGTTCGCAATCACGCACCTATGAGGCTGTCTTCTTAGTGGACTCTGTCTTTTTTCCTCCCAGACTCTTCCGGAAAAATGTCTTATGACTTCAGTCCTTCTTTGTTGAGAGATGCTGGCGGGTGAAATGTTCGGAGCTCCCTACTTCTCCACCATTTTGCCTCCTCCCCTCCCATATGTTTTCAATCATAAGTGGTACAGGAGAAACTTAACAGAGGACCATGGGGAAGAGGCAGGAAAAAAATAGTTGGGGAGAGGGAGGTAAGCAAACCATGAGAGACTCTTGAATACTGAGAACAAACTGAGGGCTGATGAGGGTAGGGGAGAGGGGAAGGGTGTGATGGGCATGGAGGAGGGCACTTGTGATGAGCAATGGGTGTTACATGGAAACCAACTTGACAATAAACTATAAAAGGAAAAAAATTAAAAAGACATGTGAGCTTTTTTATATTCTTTGGGAAAAAAAACATCAGAGGCACTCCTGGGAATTTGCCATTTTGTACACTTTCAAAATCAAGATGAAGAGGAGAAAAGAGAGTGGAAAATTGAAACCAGTAACCCTCCTCTATGCTCTTTGTTTCTGGTCTCTTGAATTTTTTAATTTCATGACTTTCAATTTCCATTTTCATGTTACTTTCTACCTTTGTGTTTTTGTATATCCCAATAACCTCACCTGCTGTGTACTTTTTCTCCCTTTAACCAGTTTTCATACAACTATCAACAGAAGACCTGGCTTGAAAACTCCATACAGGGAGACCTTCCAGAGTAAGTTTATCCATTCTGATCATGCATTTACTCATTTACTATGTCGTGATTTCACATTTATTGATGTATTACTTTTATGATGCTCTTAATATTTTGCATTTTCTATTTTTCCTAATTACAAAAACAATATGAGTGCAACTCAGAAAACAGAAAACACATTTAAGGCACAAAGGAGAAAACCAAAAACCACCCATAATCCTGCCACCCATAGATAACCATTTGGTGTATATCATTTATTTATTCATTTGTTCATTGAGCAAGGATTTATTGAGCAAGGATTTTTTTGGCTCTCTTGTAAGTTTTACAAGTATAATAGCAAACAACATGATCACTGCTCTTATCTCCGTGGAGCTTGGACTCTAACAAGCATTTTCCCATGATCACAAATTAAATATTCAGTTACAAGTTGTATTAAATATGAAGAAAGAGCAGTGTGTTGTGAGAGTGTATGGGAGAGGGGACTGATCTGGGTCTAAACATAAAGTAATGGTTTCCTGAGGAAGTGGCATTTGAGATGAAATCTGAAAGATGACCAGGAAATCGTTAGGCCAAGGAGGTTTGAGTGATGGGGCATTGGGGAGGTAAGAGGGGGTGAGATGGAAAGATCTTTTCAGGACAAGGTAATAACGTGGGAAAAGCAAAATATCAGTGACTAGAGGGAATATGGGATGCTCTAGGACAGAGGTGGGCAAACTACACTTGCTATAATCTTACATGATTTTATAAATAAAGTTTTATCTGAAGGCAGTATGCCTATTCATATACATATTATCTATGGTTGCTTTTCTGCTACAATTGTGGAGGTGAATAGTTCCAATAGATACTGTATGGCCTCTTGTAAAGTCTAACATATTTGTTATCTGTCCCTTCATAGAAAACATTTGCCAACTCCTGTTCTGGGACCTAAGAGAAGACTAAAGTGACAGGAAAGGAGGAATGCAGGAGACGATGAAGCTGAATCTAAGGCAAGGACCAGACAGAACCTGCAGGTTAAGGGTTTTAAACTTTGTTCTAAGAACAGTGGACAAAGTACTGAACCATTTTAAACAGGGGCTTGAAAAGGCCTGTCCTTCTAACAACATACTGGTTTTTAATAGTTTTGTTTCTAATTTAGTAGTTCACCTTGTATATTTTTCTTATTCTTCAGTTATATAATCTTTAATGGTGTGTCTATTGTTTTATAACATGGATAATGAAATTATATTTACTCAGCAGTGAACATCCTGTGCATATTATTGCTAATTTCCTCATAATTTCTTAGAAATGGAATTGTTAGGTCAATGGATATGTGCATCATAGAGGCTTTTGCTTCTGTATTTCCATTGCTCCAGAAGTGATATTTATTATGACCAGCAAAGTATGAGAGTACCTGGTTCCCCCACTTTAGTTAGACATTTAATATGTTTGCCAGTTTACACAAGAAAAGCTATATTTAAGCATAGCTTTTATATGCATTTCTGTGATTATTAGGGGGTTAATATTTATTTCCCATAAATGATGCATTTCCTGTTTTGTGAAATCCTTATTCATGTAATTTGCTTATTTTTCTATTAAGATATTTATCTTTTATTATTGATTTTATAAGATCATTACATATTGGGTATATTAACTCTTTGATATCCATATTGTAAATATTTTTTCAAGCTTTTATTTTGCATTTACATTTTATTTATGGCATTTTGAAGAAAATTTATAAATATTTATTTAGCTAATAAGTCATTTTTTTAAGGATTTTATGTTCTTGGGTTATGTTTGGAAGGACTTTCTCCATGCTGAGATTATGTAACATGCATATATACTTTTTTACTAATTTTAATATAGTTTCTCTTCATATTTTAATCTTTAATTCATTCAGTATTTATTCTGGTAATAGTGTGAGGTAGAGATCTAACAGATTTTTAGAGGGGAATCTCTTTTAGGGGAGAAGAAGAAATATCTCTTACAAAAATTGGGAACTCTTTGATTAGGAATCTCAAACACTCATCTGGAAGAAAAATGATTTTGGGATGAGGTGCAGGCATTTGAGATATTCTAAAACCAAACAAGTTTACTTACTGTAGAACAGAATTCTAAAGTATGTTTTCTGAAAAAATCACTTCCCCACTCCAAAATTGGTTTCCCCAACCACTTCCACAACTAAACACCTGCTGCCCTAAAACCTCAAGGCTCATTCTATCAGGGACTATTAAAATGCCTTTTTGTGTGTGTGTGGAAGGAAATTTTGAAGTCTTTAGCTCTTTTATCTTGTGTGCATTATGAGGCATGCCTTTCCAAATAGAACTGTATTTGTGACTTTAAATGTTTCCCTCACTTTTATTTATTCTGTCGTATAGGGGACTCACTGTCCACAACCACGAGAAGAAACTGAAGTCTGAATTCACAGACATCATAATGCCATCTCAAAACATGAACCATGTGGTTTAGAGTCTTCACATAAGCCTTTTTTTAGTTCTCTTATATCTCTAACAGTCTTATCAATGTCTATGTGTATATTGCCATGCATTGTATATGTGCTTTATTTATTTTTTTTTTTTGAGAGAGAGAGGGAGAGGGAGAGCACGAGCAGGAGGGGCACAGAGAGAGAGAGAGACAGAAGATCCGAAGTGGGCTCTGTGCTGCCAGCAGACAGGCTGATGCAGGGCTGGAACCCACAAATCTTGAGATCATAACCTGAGCCGAAGTTGGACACTTAACCAGCTGAGCCACCCAGGCCCCTATATATGTGCTTTTATTGTAAACCATCAAGAATCTCTTTAGATGTAGGCAGTGTATAAATTAGATTAAAAGTCTGAAATGTACTCAAAGAATTTTGAGTGAAATAATCCTAAGACAAAGGAAAGTAATTTATAGCCTTAAAACTATATAAGACAGTAGTTAAAAGCATGTGCACTGGACCAGAATCATGGCTGCAGAACATACTAGTCATGTGGCCTTGAGCAAGTCATTCACTATTCTTCAGTTTCCTCATCTGTAAATTGGAGATAACAATAGTACCTATGTTGAAGGGCTGCTATAAAAAACTACTCTGCATTGTGTTATTCCAATCTATCAGGAAGTGGAAATTAACACACAAGACCCTGGTGAGGAAGATCAAGTAACTGTCAGGTTAGGTGGTATGTAGACTAAAAAGAATGAGGAGTAATTTGCACAAATGTTAATGGGAGTTTTATAACCATTAAAAGCTGGGAACAACTAAATAGTGAGAGGTGAGTGGCTAAACAAAACCATGCATGTTGATGAGATGGAATACCCCATGTATAGTAAAAATAACAAATATGGGGACTATATTGATATATGGACACTTGTATTTGAAGTAATATTAAGTGAAAAAGGCAGAATAAAAATAATAGGTACACACATAAATATGTGACAATATATCAATACATATGACACTAATGGGAACATAATTTGGATTGATTCCATAGCTAAATGTAGCACTGTTAGGGTTTCGGGGGTAGGGTATTTAAAATCATATTTTAAAAACACATTTTTTTCAGGCAGAAAGGAGCCGCCCCCCGATAGTCACTGTTATACTTTGGGCCTATGAAGGGGTCTCAAAAATATTTCAAGGTGGTCTGGAACACAACCTCTGACATTTTCCCATGAGGGCTTATAGTTCTTTGTGTTCAGGAAGTTCATAGTGGGCTGCCATTTGGAAAGGGTCCCATTCAGTATCTTGTAATCATCAGCTGGGAATGAGGAGGCCAATTCAGTGGAAAGCTTGGCAAGAATGCTGAAGGAAAAGCAAAGGTAACAGAAGTGGCTCTATTGGGAACTGTGCAGTTAGAAATGAAGTCTAAACTGAAGCATTTCAAATCCCATCCAGTCTGGCAGGTGCAGGGAATATGGTCTGGGAGTGTCCAGGCCATTCTACTACAGAAGTGCAGAATAGATATAGTGAAACCTCAGATGTAGATAGACTAGGTAAATCCAGGGGACTCTTAGACAAGGGGAGTGGTAGAAGTGGTGCCAACAGCAAATGGGAAGTGGTGCCAACAGCAAATGAAGCAGGCAGTTGGAACCCACAAATTGGCTGAAATACAGGGCAAAGCTTTCCCTACCGCTGGGCACCAAAGCTCTGAGAAGAATGGAGATGCCCTGAGTGCCCAATAAAAGTGGGTAGAAAAGGGCCAGAGGAATTCTTGTTCTCTCTTATTAAGGTTTTTTGTTGGTTGTGGTAGTTTTAATTATATGTGTTCAAATTCTTCGACATCACTCTCTTCAAGAGATGGACCCTAATTTCCTTCCCTTGAATGTGGCTGGTGCCTTGTTTCTAATGAACAGAAATGATGGAATATCACTTCTTAGATAACGTTATGAAAATATTTATGGCTTCTGTCTTGGGGACTCCTCTAGATCACTTAATCTGGAGAAATCCAGTTGTCATGTCATTGAACAGCCTTCTGGAGAGGCTCCTGTCAAGAAGAATGGAAGCCACATTCCAGAAGCTATGAGTGTGATCTTCTCCAACTTCCTCAGATGAATGCAGCCTTGGCCTACAGCTGCAAAATCCTCACAGAGTCTGAACCAGAATCATCCATTTAAGCTGGTGCTCCAGGATTCTTGACCCTGAGAAACTGGGATATGTTTGTTGTTTAAGCTGCTAAGAGTTTGGATTATTTGTTATGGAGCAGTAGATAATTATTAATAGAGTGGTGGCCTGGTGGCTGATCATACTGTGAAAAAGTCTGGCACTTTGTCCTAGTGATAGGGAACAGCCAAGATGGAATGGGGCAGTGTGGCAGTAGCTGAATACTTGTTCTGAACAATTGGGATGGAGCTGAGATGGGGAAGCCACTGAGAATCCTGGAAGGTAAGTGTTCAGTGAGGTACTGTTTTGTGTATTCTGATGAGCGATATCTATTTTTCTCCTCTGTGTGGGGAAGTGGTGCAGGAAACATCTCAGCTGGTTGGTCCTAGGGTAACAGTGCCAGTAACTCCAAAGTGTGCTGTGATGCTCAGTGCCAAGTGAAGAGCTGTGGTTGGGGCTGCAGAGAAGAGAGGGAGAGTGCTGTTGAGCCAAAAAGGAAAGTCCAGAATAGATTGTTAAATGAGGGAGACTAAGGAAGTTGAATCTGGAAGCAAAGGTGAGTGAAAGGACCAGGAATATGAAGAACAGAGTGACACATCAAGAGGTGGATTGGCCTGTATTCCTTCCACAGATGTGGTGGCAGATGGCACATGCAGTGGCACACACCAGGAGCGAGGAGCTTACATTTCTGACTCAAGGTTACATGTGTGAACTAGATCCACTTGGGCCAGGCAATCTGGGAAATGGAACTTGGCTCTTCTTCTTTCAATGACTTGAAGAGAATTGGGGGTAGTAGTTGAGTTTTGGTTGATAGTCTTTCTATTTCACTCCTCCTCTTCGAACATTGTTCATTCACTGGACTTAGAAGAAGTGAGGATCTATAATAGGGGCTACATTGGTTGTGTTGTTTCCTGTGACATTAGAAATATGTCACATGTAGCTAAGCTGTCCTTGTCTCTGGCTTCTGTTGAGGCTTTGATGGTCCTTCCTGAGAAATTTACATCCACCCTCTCTAGAGGGCCTAGCAGCTGGTGCTAAAATACATGTTCAAGTGTCTGTTAATTCTGTTGGCTGAATGCTGCCTAGCATCTCATCAGAATGACATTTCACAGCTTTCAGCTGCCATAAATCATTGACCTCAAGAGCCTTAGGGTTCAGTACCTAATCCATCAGGCTAGCCAGGCACTTGAGGAACACTTTAAGACTTTGAATACAAATAGACCCAAAGACATGGTGTCCCCAAAAGCCATTCCATTTCAGAATGATTAAGTGTCTGTGCCCCCAGAGGTTTTCTATGATAGTTTAGAAGACTGGCACAAATATAAACAATTTTTTGCGTGTGTGTTCAGGCAGCAAAATATTGATGGAGATGGATTTGTGCCATTGCAACTTTCTGGGGGTATCTCTGAGATGCTCTTTGTCTTAGCTGAAATGTCATTTGGGCATTAAATCCTTCCCCAGGGAGAGTCTTGCAGCACTGAGGTCAAAAGCTTATCTTTGAAAATAACTGTACTTTGTGTTTTAGGTGAATTTTCCAGTAAAGAGATGCAGAACAAACTAGGAGAGGTGAGCCAATTGGCACCTTTAGCTCATCCGGCTCTTGGTTACATTCCTAGCTAAGCTCCTCAAGGACATTATCTGCTATAAACCAGCCCTGAATTCCTTCAGGCACAGTTGGATAGTGTAGCAAATCTCTGAAATGAAAATTATTTTGTAATTTGTCTCTAAGGTTAAAGTTCAATTAAATATACTGGGTAAGTGGATTTGCACAGTCAGCTTATATGGGATGACAAACATGGCTATTTAATCACCGAGAAATTAATATTCCTTATTTATATGGAATTGTCATTGGGATTGTATTTCTGAGCTCCCTTTTTATCTAGGTGGTGCCATATGAGTAATACTTGCTGATGGAATTTGAGCAGAAGTGATTTGGTTACTTTTAGAAGAAGCTGTTGATTCTAAACTCTCTTTCCATTTCAGACAACCATACTGACCTTGGCATTAAGTGTGTTGAAGATGGAAGAGTCAAAAGATGTAAGGAGCCTGGGTCCCTATATTTCCATCTGGAAAGTCACCTAATGACTGGGATCATCCACATTGGACTGTTAGGTGAGCAAGAAGTAGTGTTGACCCACTAGGTTTATTTATTACAGCAGTTAGCATTGCCTTAATCAATACACAGAGTTTTGAGATTTTTGGATAAAATATGCTTTGTAGGGTTATCATTAGATAAGTTGTATCCTTGGCAAAACTGAATTTTTAAACTGAATGCCAGTAACATCTATACAACTCTGTCCTGAATATTTTACTGCTACCTCCTCATCTTAATTCATTAATTTATTCCCACAAAATATATGGAGGGTTTACAATGTGTCAGGTACCATGCTAGGTAGGCACTGGGGATATAATAGTGATCAAAAGAAACATAGTTCCTACTCTCATGAACCTTAAAGTCTATAGAGGAGAGATAATGAATTCTTGAACTAAGACAATGGAAGGGGTACTGGAGAAGAGGGGATAGATTAGAACAGTGATTTTCAAAGCTTGATCCTTGGACCATCAGCCTTCTAATCACCTGGTGAGCTTATAAAAATATAGACTTCAGATCCTGTACCTATGAAATCTGAGTTGATAAGACGGGAGTAGAGCCCAAGCAATTGCATTTTTTAAAAAAAGTTTATTTATTTATTTTGAGAGAGAGAGAGTGAGTGAGAGAGACTATGAGTTAAGAAGGGACAGAGAGAGAGAGAGAGAGAGAGAGAGAGAGAGAGAGAGAGAATTCCAAGCAGGTTTCATGCTGTAAGCATGGAGCCTGACATGGCTCAGTACCACAAATGGTGAGATTATGACCTGAGCTGAAATCCAGAGTCTGAAGCTTAATATGCTGAGCCACCCAGTGGTCCTCATGCAATTGCATTTTTTAACAATCTTTTCCCAGGTGATCGTGGTGCAGAGTTTTTTTAGAGGTGGGGAGAAGAAAAAGGACAGAGGGAGAGAGGTGGGAAAAAAAGGAAGGAGAGGGAGGAAGAAAGAAAGAGGCTGAGATTTGGAAGATAGAGTTTAGAGGCCTTTAATGACTTCTTGGAAATGGTAGCTGAAAGAGAGGGAACACTCTAAGATGTCTCCAAGGTTTCTGGCATTTACCACTGGGTTGGGATGTTGGTCTGTGCTTGGGATAGGAAATATAAGAAGAGGAGCAGGTTTCTCTTGAGGTGGATATATATAAGTTCAGCTTTAAACTTAATGAGTTTGAAGCACCCATGAGCTATCCAGGTGGGGATGCAGTATATTTGGCATGTATTCTGGAAGTAGAAAGCGAGATTGTTGGAAAAATAGGAGACCAGCAGAACATAGCCTGGCAGCTATTAGGTATGAATTGAGATGCAGTCCCTGCTTTCAAGGAGCTCACAGTAATGTGATACTGCATAAGGCTGATCTAAAGGAGTACTGAGTAGCTCAGTGTTATTTCATCTCTTTTCTATATAAACAACATTTTGGGTTGCTGAATGCAACTGAAACAGTGGGGCGAATTTAACAACAACAACCAAAAAAAAAAAAAAAACCATTTGGCCCTGGTTCTTTAAACCTAGCCATGAACACAGCACTTTTCCTATTCATTCATCCAGGTCCAGTTCCTCTTTCCCATTGTTGTCTCTGACATCCCACTCTCATATTATTACTGAACCTCCAACTTCTGGCATTTCCGTGTTTCCTCAATTATATATTCAGCTTCATAGGTTCTAGTGATCTTTCCTAGATCCTCTTGTCTTAAAAGGCACAGCTCCCCACTGAATTCTCAACTCTACCTTTTCCTCAGAGTATGGCATCTCTTGATGTTTTGGGTGACAGGGTATACTAGCAAAGGTTTCTCTGGGCCCCTGCAGGGGACATGGAATCAGACAGAGATCATATATGTGAAAGTACTCCATACATGTAAGCTATTATTCTGACTTATTTCGTAAGTAAAGCAAGGTTCCAAATGAAGCTACAAAGGGACTTATCAAAGGGCAAAGTGGTCAGAATTCTATTCTTTCAGTTCTTCATGCCTTTCTTTCATCTCTGTGAAAAATTTTCTGAAAAGCAAACAGCTTTTATCTTGTGTCAGTGAACTCAAAAAGTTATGGAAAAGTTTGATGAAACTTTTCAGTTGAGATGAGAACAAGTCAGTGATTTCCTATCCAAACCTAGTTCAAATTTGAAATTTGCCTCTGGCTTCATTTGTGGATAAAATCATTTCATACCTAAAATATCAAGGTTTAGGCAGATCTAAATATTTTCTATCCAGCACTGTAAACATTGAGGCTGTTAGCTTGAAAGGACCCAGTTAGAGTTTGGGGTCCTTTGTGTTTGGGATCAACTTTGAACCCAATGAGCGATTTAGATAAAAAACACTATTAAGTCCAGGGGCAAGGGAAGCAACTTTTCTTGAACTCTTACTATATTCTAAGTATTATATTATGGACTGTGTATTTATGTTATTTTATTTAACTCACACAACAAGCTTATTATTTTCTACATGTAGATGTCAAATCTGAGGCCCAGAGAGGTGAAGAACTCTGCTCAAGGGCACACAGTTTATTATCAGTAAACTAAGTATTTGGCCTATTGACTTCAACTTCAGAGCTTATATGTACTTTATGTTAGTTTAGGGCCTCAAAAATTCAGTCATTTTTAATTTAGCTACTGCCTCTACTATTGTACCTGATTTTTTCTTTTAATTATCTTTTCTTTCTTTCTTTCTTTCTTTCTTTCTTTCTTTCTTTCTTTCTTTCTTTCTTTCTTTCTTCTTTCTTTCACTATTTTAGGTTCCTTAATAAAAAATATATTAAAAATCATGGTGTGTGTGTGTACATATATTATTCACCTGAGTGCCATCTAACATCAAGTCCCATATTACTTATGGAACACAAGCTACTCTTTGGAAACAGTGCACATCCATCAGTGGAGGCAGGTAGGTACTTGAGTCACTCTGCATCTCCATCAGCCTTCCTCAAAGCAACCTCAAAGAAAATATCAGCTAAGTATGTGTATAAAGCCTTCAAGCTGATGGTAACAATTTTTAGGAGAGGCAAAAATGAAAACATATTATAATCTGGTGTTTCCCAAGTTTTTAATGTCATAGGACACAAGGAAGATATTGGTAGGTCACAGTGAGGTCAGTGGGTGAGGTTGCTCCCAATTCTAGGCTCCATCCAGCAGTCATGGGAGTGGACGGGACTGACATCTCAGCAAAACCGTAACACTTTTGTGGCACACCAAGTCCCTATAACTCATAGGGTTGAAAAGTTCTGTTATAATCTACTATTGGAATAATTGACTTTTAGGAAGGAAAATAATAAACATTAATATAATCCAGTTAAGCATTGTGCATGTGTCCTTATGTACATGTATGTGCTTGTGTGTGTGTGTGTGTGTGTGTGTGTGTATGTGCATGTGTGTTGCTAATTATGTCCTTGTTTTTTTTTTTTCATTCTGGTGATCTATCCTTGTCAGTTGGTTACATCACTCAGCACTCAGGCAAATGCACCTATAGGACATGTATTAGTGTTCCTCCTCTCTTCTCATATTCTTTTAGTAGAGAAATTGTGGAGATTCCATACCATTTCACTAAGGGTCTTAAGGTTACTATAAGTAACAATTAAACATATATAAAATTAATATAAAAACATATCAATCACTAAACTATATTACTAGCAAAATGTGCTTAAGACTAGCATACATTGATACTCAAGACATTATTACTTAAGCAGTCTTTGCTTTTACCCCATACCCCATACCTCATGTCCCTGTTAAAACCCAAATGCTACCACCAATGTATGTACAGTATACAGTCATTCAGATTATGTTTGTGCCTTCCTCATTGCTTTGGATCCCTGGAGATCAGATTTAGTTTCAGAATTCAAAATGTATAGACATACACCTCACAGTCTAAGCTGCCAGTTGACTTTTGTTGGGGCTCTCTTTCCTATATAGAACATTAACGACCATGACCTACTACCCTAACCCATTTGCTTTGTCTTATAGACTTCCATAATCTGGACACACCTAATGGGCACTATATTACAACTCAGGAAACAATCGGCCATGGTTCAGTTAACTGTTGCGGCCTGGCAAGGCTGGCAAGGGTAAAAACATAGGACTAGACCTAAACATTGGTTGCATTGCCACTTGAGGGGTGTTGAGAGTGGGAAGCAAATACAGTCAGAAGATTCAGATTAATGTCAAGGCAAATAGGTGATGATGGGAATGAATGTATCTCAAACACATACTTTCAGCTCAGACTTCTTTTTTCTTAGTTTCATTCCTATTCAGCCACCTATATAATTGGAGTCCCACAGTCACCTCAAACTCAAAATAGTCGGAACTGTACTTCTGATATACATCTTTCTTAGCCTGTTTTGTTTCTAGAGTCCTCTGTATCAGTAAAACACTTCATGATCTATCCAGTTGCATCAACAAGAAACTCAGTGCTGATGGGGTTATTCTTGATCTATTTCCTCTCCCACCTACATTAAAAACTTTCTCAGGTCCTGTCAATTATTTTACCAGGTTCTGTCAATTATTTTACCTTGTAGATGATCTTTCAAAACTTTCTATTCTCACCAATGTAATTGTAGACCCCAACACCAATATCTGTAACCCGGACAACTACAGTAGGGTACCAACTGGTCTTTCTGCCTCTATTCGTGCTTCCCTTCAATCCATTTTTTATAGCAGCCAGAGTAAATCAAACCATGTCACCACCATTTTTCTCTCCCTTTCAGACTGACCCAGCAATAGCTTTCATTGCTTTTAGGATAAAGACATTCATTTCTATGGTCTGTAATGCCCTGAATTGTCTGCTCAGCCCCTGACTATATGTTTCATAACACTTTTTACCCCACTCAGTGTTGGTACAAAATTTCCTGCCCTGCTTTTCAGTGAATGAGACTGGGGCTCCAGCTTAATTAGGTTTTAATCTAAGAAGTCTATGAAGTGGAACAAAAGATGAGTTACACATCAACACAGAAACTTGTCATCTCAGGATGATTGATGGAGATAGCAGTGAGAGAGATGGTGCTGATTCATACTGGGTTGACTGTTTTATTAAATTATGTGTCATGAGAATAATTACTGCTAGAAGCCAAGTAAAAATACTCCTTACAATCTGACATTCACATTGGCTCTCACCTTTTTTTTTTTTTCAAAACATGTGCACAATTAGTTTTGTTATCACCACATACTGGTGACATGGATAGAACAGTTATTTGTATTCTTTGCTTACAGATAAAGCAATTGAAACCAAGAGTAGTAAGGTGAATGTCACATAGTAAGTCAGGGGCCCATTTCAGTCAAAAAGCACTGGGAGGGGAGGAGCCAAGATGGTGGAGAGAAAGGGAGCTCTGTAAACTTCGTCTGCCCCATCGATCAAACTGAGAAGGACATTACTCTCATCTGCAAGAGCCGAAGGAGAAAATACGACTCCAGAAGGAAGAGAACCTGAAGGATACCTGAGTGAGTGAGTGTGAACTAGGGAGATTGGAAATCGGGCCAGCCCGAGACGGGCAGGGAGGTGGCAGCCCCAGCCCAACACGGGGCAAGGGTGCGGAGCCCGAGAGACAAAGGGAAGAGACAGAGAGACTGAACACGCTCATAGTACTGTCTCTGGGGAAGAGGTAAAGAACTCTTAACTGTGCTTGGAGAAGCTCACTCCATAGGTAACTGCTGGGTAGCCTAAATCCCGAACCCAATTGGCACAAGGGAAAGAACAGCTTCCAGCCCAGCGCCATCTTGGCAAGGAGTCGGCCGCCACTGCAGCAGCTGTGTCAGGGGTGCTCACTTCGACCTCGGTTTTGGGAGTGGGAGCACGCACCTCATTTCCACGGCGCATCTCATCCCCAGCATTGGCTGCGTGAACCCTGAATCCCGGGTGCCAACAGGGGAAAAAAATAGCCCCCACCTCTGGGCGATCCCTGCAGAGAGTTGGTGGCGGTGGAGACCTGGATGCGCGCCCAGACTGCAGGAGCTCCCAGCTCATTTCCAGCAGCCCCCGGCGCCACCTGGGGCAACAGCTACACCCTCATTCCTCCCCCAACACTCCCAATGCAAACGCGATCCCCGCTATTTGCGATCCCCGCCTGGGGTTGGGTCTGCGAAGGTGCACACGCACATCACCTCCTGCTGCGCATCTCGCCCCAGGCAGGGGCAGCCAAAATCCCAGCCTGAGCCAAGACAAATTGATTCCTCCCCCTAAGAAGCCAGCAACCAAAACAAAAACATCTCATCTGTGGTAGCACAAAAAGTGCATGGACTGGAACTTTGAACCGAGGCGGGCCTTGAAAATATAACTTGGCTCAATCATGGCAAAAGGAGATCGGACTCATTACAGTGGCCTACTGGTCATAGTTCAGCAAAGCATGACGTGACGCCTGCCTATCTAATCTCTGCAGACACCAAGGCAGAGCCTCTGAGAGCAGCCTCCAAGACCTACCACATCAAACCACACCTATCCAAGAGGGGGAGCTGCCATTTTTGTTTTTGTATTTTTTTAGTTGTTGCTGTTGTTGTTGTTTTTGCTTTTTTTTAAATAATTTTTTTCTTTTTTTCTTCATTATTTTTTCTTTTTGCTTTTTTCTGTACGTATTTTTGTTATTATTACTTTTTTTTACTTAAATTTTTTAAAATTTTTACTCCTTATTTTCCTTTCTCCTTTCCCCCCTTTTTTTTTCTTCTCTTCTTTATAAAGGAGAATATATCTCATCCCTACCTCTCCCCTCAACTGGTCATAGACTTTTAGACTGTCCACTGTCCTTTGTTGTCTCTGACCCCCTTTAATTTTTTTATTTTTTTCTTCTTTTTCTTTTTCTTTTCTCCTTCTCCTCTTTTCGTCTCTTTCCTCTCCATTCTCTTTATTTTCTTTCCCCCTGTTAATGTGTTTGTTTGTTTGATTAATCAGTGCGTTTGGGTGTTACTGTTCCCTCTGTGTGTGTCTGTCTCTTTTCCTTCTTAGGGCTACACCAAGAAACAAGCCAAAATGTGCATGACAGCGAGACCCAAATACCACTGAGTAGGGAAATAAAAGGACAACAACAGAAACTGAGAGACACCATTAAAAGAATATTTCCTGAAACGACAGGCCCTGGACAGTCAATAAGCCTCCTTTAACAGAGAAATATTAACAGGTGCACAGTGCACAACGAGCTTTCTAAAGGTAACTAGAGACAGAAAACTAGCAAAAATGACAAAACGAAGGAACTCTCCCCTGAAGAACCACCAAGAGGAAGTCACAGCCACAGAACTGCTCAAGGCAGATCTAGACAACATACCGGATCAAGAATTTAAAAAACTGGTCATAAAATTAATCGCTGGGGTTGAGAAAAGCATCAAAGAATCAACTGATGAGTTAAAAAAAGGCTATAGGTGAGGTGAATAACAAACTAGAGGCAGCCACCTCAAGGATTGACGAGGCAGAGAGAAGAATAAGTGAATTAGAAGATATAGTTCTAGCAAAAGAGGAAGCTGAAAAAAAAAGAGAGAAATTAATCCAGGAGCAGGAAAGGAGAATTTGAGACCTGAGTGACACAATCAAGCAGAACAACATCCATATCATAGGAATTCCTGAAGAGGAAGAGAGAGAGAGAAAAGGCCTGAAGGGATACTAGACCAAATTATAACTGAGAATTTCCCAAATGTGGGAAAAGAAATAGACGTTCAAATTCAAGAGGCACAAAGAACCCCCTTAAGACGTAACACGAATCGGCCTTCAGCTCGACATATCATAGTGAAACTGGCAAAATATAAAGATAAAGAGAGAATTCTGAAAGCAGCTAGGAAGAAAAGGGCCCTCACATACAAAGGGAAACCTATCAGAGTGGTTACAGACCTAAGTAATGAACGTGGCAGGCCAGGAAGGAATGTCAGGATATCTTCCATGTGATGAACAGAAAAAAACATGCAGCCAAGAATCCTTTATCCAGCAAGCCAGTCATTCAAAATAGAAGGAGAAATAAAAGTGTTCCCAAATAAAAAAAAAAAACTGAGAGAATTCATGACCACCAAACCAGCTCTACAGGAAATCCTACGAGGGACGCTATTAGGGAAATGTTGCAAAGAATACAGAGACGCCACTATAAACATGAATTCTATGGAAAACATAATAACTCTAAACCCACAATTTTCAATAATAGCACTGAATGTAAATCACTGATGCTCCAACCAAACTACACAGGGTAGCAGAATGGATAAAAAAACAAAACCCATCTATTTGTTGTCTACAAGAGACTCATTTTCGACTGGAGGACACTTTCAGGTTAAAGGAAAAGGGATGGAGAAATATCTATCATGCGACTGGAGCCAAAAGAAAGCTGGAGTAGCCATCCTTATATCAGACAAACTTGACTTTACAGTAAAGGCAGTAACAAGAGATGAAGAAGGACATTATATAATAATTACAGGATCTCTCCATCAGGAAGAGCTAACAATTATAAATATCTATGCGCCAAATTTGGGAGCGCCCAAATACATAAAACAATTAATCACAGACAGAAACAATCTTATTGACAAAAATGTGCTAATTGCAGGGGACTTTAATACTCCACTGACATCAATGGATAGATCAACCAGACAGAAAATCACTAAAGAAACAATAGACTTGAATGACACATTGGAACAGATGGAATTGATAGATATATTTAGAACTCGGCATCCTGAAGATAGGAAATTCACCTTCTTTTCAAGTGCACATGGCACATTCTCCAAGATAGATCACATACTGGGGCATAAAGCAGCCCTCCATTGATATAAACGAATAGAGATCATACCATGCACACTTTCAGATCACAATGCTATGAAACTTGAAATTAACCACAGGAAAAAGTCGGGAAAACCTCCAAAAATGTGGAGGTTAAAAACCACCCTACTAAATAATGATTGGGCTAATCAGGCAATCAGAGAAGAAATTAAAAAATATATGGAAACTAACGAGAACGAAAATACAACAATCCAAAATCTCTGGGATGCAGCAAAGGCAGTCGTAAGAGGAAAGTATATTGCAATCCAGGCCAATCTCCACAAACTAGAAAAAGTGCAAATTCAAAATTTAACAGAGCACCTACTTGAACTAGAAGGGAAGCAGCAAGAGCACCCCAAACCCAGCAGAAGAAAAGAAATTATAAAGATCAGGACAGAAATAAATATAGAATCCAAAAGAACAGTCAAGCAGATCAATGAAACCAAGAGTTGGTTCTTCAAAAAAATAAACAAAATCGATAAACCTCTAGCCAGGCTCCTCAGAAATAAAAGAGAGAGCACCCAGATAGACAAAATCATAAATGAAAAAGGATCTATTACAACCAATCAATTAGAAATAAAAGCAATTATCAGAGATTACTATGAAAAATTATATGCCAACAAACTGGACAACACAGAAGAAATGGACAAATTTCTAAATGCACATGCACTGCCAAAATTCAAACAGGAAGAGATAGAAAGCATGAACAGACCAATAACCAGTGTAGAAATCGAATCCGTTATCAAAAATCTCCCAACGAATAAAAGCCCAGGGCCAGACAGCTTCCCAGGGGAATTCTACCAGACATTTAAAGCAGAGCTCATACCCATTCTTCTCAAACTATTCCAAAAAATAGAAATAGAAGAAAAGCTTCCAAACTCATTCTACAAAGCCAGCATCACCTTGATACCCAAACCAGACAGAGACCCAGCCAAAAAAGAGAACTACAAACCAATATCTTTAATGAATACAGATGCAAAAATACTCAACAAGATACTGGCAAATCGAATCCAACAGCACATAAAAAGAATTATCCATCATAATCAAGTGGGATTCATTCCTGGGTTACAGGGCTGGTTCAATATTTGCAAATCCATCAATGTGATCAATCACATTAACAAAAGAAGGTAAAAAAACCATATGATCCTGTCGTTAGATGCAGAAAAAGCATTTGATAAAATACAGCACCCTTTCTTAATAGAAACCCTTGAGAAAGTCGGAATAGAAGAAACTTACCTAAACATTATAAAAGCAGTGTATGAAAAGCACACAGCCAATATTATCCTCAATGGGGAAAAACTGAGAGCTTTCCCCCTGAGAGCAGGAACACGGCAGGGGTGTCCACTCTCACCACTGCTGTTTAACATAGTGCTGGAAGTCCTAGCATCAGCAATCAGACAACAAAAGGAAATAAAAGTTATCAGAATTGGCAAGGAAGAAGTCAAACTTTCACTTTTCGCAGATGACATGATACTCTACATGGAAAACCCTATCGACTCCACCAGAAGCCTTCTAGAACTGATTAATGAATTCAGTAAAGTTGCAGGATACAAAATCAATGTTCAGAAATCAGTTGCATTCCTATACACCAAAAATGAAGCAGCCGAAAGAGAAATCAAGAAACTGATCCCATTCACGATTGCACGAAAAACTATCAAATACCTAGGAGTAAACCTAACGAAGGATGTAAAAGACCTATATGATGAAAACTATAGAAAACTTATGAAAGAGATTGAAGAAGACACCAAGAAATGGAAAAACA
>PJEM01008680.1:25606-59232 GCA_004023845.1 Helogale parvula | reverse complement strand
TATTGGCACAAAAACAGACACATAGACCAATGGAATAGAACAGAGAACCCAGAAATGGGCCCACAAATGTACGGCCAATTAATTTTTGACAAAGTAGGAAAGAGTATGCAATGGAACAAAGACTGCCTCTTTAGCAGGTGGTGCTGGGAGAACTGGACAGCATCATGCAGAAGAATGAAACTAGACCACTCTCTTACACCATACACAATAATAAACTCAAAATGGCTGAAGGACCTCAATGTGAGACAGGAAACCATCAAAACCCTCGAGGAGAAATTAGGAAAAAACCTCGTAGACCTCCACCGCAGCAATCTCCTACTAGACACATCTCCAAAGGCAAGGGAAATGAAAGGAAAACTGAACTCTTGGGACTTCATCAAGATAAAAAGCTTCTGCAAGGCAAAGGAAACAACCAAGAAAACTAATAGGCAACCGACAGAATGGGAAAAGATAGTTGCAAATGACATATCAGATAAAGGGCTAGTATCTAAAAACTACAAGAAACTCACCAAACTTCACACCCACAAAAAAAATAACCCAGTGAAGAAATGGGCAGAAGATATGAACAGACACTTCTCCAAAGATGACATCCAGATGGCCTACAGGCACATGAAACGATGCTCAACATCACTCATCATCAGGGAAACACAAATCAAAACCACACTGAGATACCACCTCACGCCAGTCAGAGTGGCTAAAATGAACAAATCAAGAGACTATAGATGCTGGCGAGGGTGTGGAGAGACGGGCACCCTCCTACACTGTTGGTGGGAATGTAAACTGGTGCAGCTACTCTGGAAAACAGTGTGGAGGTTCCCCAAAAAACTATCCATAGAACTCCCTTATGACCCAGCAAAAGACCTGCTAGGGATTTACCCAAGTGATACAGAAATGCTGATGCATCGGAGCACATGTACCCCAATGTTCATAGCAGCAATGTCAACAATAGCCAAAACATGGAAAGAGCCTAAATGTCCATCACCTGATGAGTGGATCAAGAAGATGTCGTATTTATACACAATGGAGTACTACATGGCAATGAGAGGGAATGACATATGGCCATTTGTAGGAAAGTGGATAGACCTTGAGAGTGTCATGCTAAGTGAAATAAGTCAGGCAGAGAAGGACAGAAACCATATGTTCGCACTCATAGGCCTAACAGGAAGTTTTCAGAATGATCTAGCTTCAAGAAAAGCAAGCACTTAGTAGTGCTTAGGAAAAATTGATTCAGTATCTAATGGACAATTGATACCTGTCACAACACAGCATTTTATATACTGTTAAGTGAAACTGCAATACAATCTACATTTATTTTGAGAGTGTTTGCTGTATAATTGGATTTAATGAAATGTTTAGAGGTGCAGTAGGCATGACTTTGAGTAGATATTGAAAGAAAATGCAAAATGCTTATTGATTCATGATGTGGTTTCATCTTAGCTTGGGCAAAGCATGCAGTATTTAATACATAGTAGCAGAATATTTACTATTGAAGCTTGAAAAGATGTGAGTTCTTTGTGTGCAACTTTTCATGTATGCATATGAGAGGGTTATTGTTTTTTTAAAAATATTTTTACATTGTAGTACTTGTTTTGCTTGTTGGTGGTGTTTGCTTATTTAATACATTCTGTCAAGGACAGAAATTACATGCTGGTCTCTTTTCCCCCCTAGGGAGTGTGTCTTGGGTTTTACCCTTATTATTTTCTTTACTTTTTGTTTTTTTTTTCCTCTTCTTTTTATGGTGGTGGGGGTGGTTATGTTTAAATGAAGTTGCTTTTACAGCACCAAAGACTTAATCATCCATTTCCTATATAAAAGGTAGCTACTTTTTTGCATGGACCTCAAGTATACTGTAGTATAGAGGTGGAATTTAAGGAAAGGTATTAAGCAGGGTGTGTTTTAGCTTATGGGCAAGTAATAAATTGTATCATGTATCTTGAATGTATCATAGATAAGCTGCTATATTACAATTGCCACTTCAGATAGCTGTGAAATTAGGTGATTAACTAGTTGGTACCTAACCTTCTAATTTCTGTATAAGTCTAATTACATGAAATAGAAGTGGGGGTTTTGAAATTTTACTTTGCTTTTCTGTTTGGAGTATCATTGTAACTACTGTATTGTAAATGATGGGAAATAATTGCATATGTTAAAAAATAAATTGTGTTTTATTAAAAAAAAGCACTGGGAAATAATAATGAATGTAGTAACGCATACCACTTTCAAAGTCATCACTATGGTAGTTTCAGTTAAATATGTTTATGTATTATTGAATCCTCTCAACAACTCTGTGAAGGAGGGAATATAATTATATTCTTTAGAGCGGTTAGGAAACTGAAGCAAGGGCTGTAACTCAGATGGTCGGTGTTACTTTGACTGCAATATATCTTGAATCCATCCAGTTTTCAAGTCACACCCAGTCAATAATTGCTTCTGTTCTGCTAGGGCCCTATGTAATATAAAGCAAAAAGGGGACCCCACAGGCAAGTGCAGGTCCTTGACTAATTGCTGGGGTTCTTGAAATTCCTGTGCTTGATGGCGAATCCCAAATATCGCTGAGTAGGGAAATAAAATATTCAAAGGCACAATAAGAGACACTGAGAGACACCGTTAAAAGAATATTTCTTGTAACAACAGGCCCTAGACAGTCAATAAGCCTCCTTTAACAGAGAAATATTAACAGGTGCACAGTGCACAACGAGCCTTTTAAAGCTGACAAGAGACAGAAAACTAGCAAAAATGACAAAACGAAGGAACTCTCCCCTGAAGAACCTTCAGGAAGAAGTCACAGCCACAGAACTGCTCAAGGCAGATCTAGACAACATACTGGATCAAGAATTTAAAAAACTGGTCATAAAATTAATCGCCAGGTTTGAAAAAAGCATCAAAGAAGCAACTGAGACAATGACTAGGACCTTTGAAAATAGGTGTGATGAGTTTAAAAAGGCTATAAATGAGGTGAATGATAAAATGGAGGCAGCTACTTCAAGGATTGAAGAGGCAGAGAGAAAAATAGGTGAATTAGAAGATATAGTTCTAGCAAAAGAGGAAGCTGAAAAAAAGAGAGAAATTGATCCAGGAGAAGGAAAGGAGAATTTGAGACCTGAGTGATACAATCAAACAGAACAACATCCGTATCATAGGAATTCCTGAAGAGGATGACAGAGATAAAGGTCCTGAAGGGATACGAGACCAAAGTATAACTGAGAATTTCCCAAATCTCGGGAAAAGAAATAGACATTCAAATTCAAGAGGCAGAAAGAACCCCCTTAAGACGTAATTTGAATCCACCTTCGGCATGACATATCATAGTAAAACTGGCAAAATATAAAGATAAATAGAGAATTCTGAAAGCAGCTAGGAAGAAAAGGGCCCTCATGTACAAAGGGAAACCTATCAGAGTGGTTACAGACCTATGTAATGAAACGTGGCAGGCCAGGAAGGAATGGCAGGAAATCTTCAATGTGATGACCAGAAAAAACATGCAGCCAAGAATCCTTTATCCAGCAAGACTGTCATTCACAATAGAAGGAGAGATAAAGGTGTTCCCAAAGAAACAAAAATTGAGAGAATTCATGACCACAAAACCAGCCCTACAAGAAATCCTACGAGGGACTCTATAAGGGAAATGTTGCAAACAATACAAGGTGCCAGAGACACCACTATAAACATGAATTCTAGGGAGCACACAATGACTCTAAACCCACATTTTTCAATAATAACACTGAATGTAAATGGACTTAATGCTCCAATCATTCGACACAGGGTAGCAGAATGGATAAAAAATCAAAATCAATCTATTTGCTGTCTACAAGAGACTCATTTTCGACCTGAACATATCTTCAGGATGAAAGTAAAGGGATGGAGAAATATCTATCATGCGACTGGAAGCCAAAAAAAAGCTGGACTAGCCATACTAATATCAGACAAACTGGACTTTAAAGTAAAGGCAGTAACAAGAGATGAAGAAGGACATTATATAATAATTATAGGATCTCTCCATCAGGAAGTGATAACAATTATAAATATCTACGTGCCAAATGCGCGAGCACCCAAATACATAAAACAATTAATCACAGACAGAAACAATCTTATTGATAAGAATGTGCTAATTGCAGGGGACTTTAATACTCCACTGACAGCAATGGATAGATCAACCAGACAGAAAATCACTAAAGAAACAATGGACCTGAACGACACATTGGAACAGATGGAATTGATAGATATATTTAGAACTCTGCATCCTAAGGATAGGAAATTCACCTTCTTTTCGAGTGCACATGGCACATTCTCCAAGATAGATCACATACTGGGGCATAAAGCAGCCCTCCATTGATATAAACGAATAGAGATCATACCATGCACACTTTCAGATCACCATGCTATGAAACTTGAAATTAACCACAGGAAAAAGTCGGGAAAACCTCCAAAAATGTGGAGGTTAAAAACCACCCTACTAAATAATGATTGGGCTAATCAGGCAATTAGAGAAGAAATTAAAAAAATATATGGAAACAAATGAAAATGAAAATACAACAATCCAAAATCTCTGGGATGCAACAAAGGCAGTCCTAAGAGGAAAGTATATTGCAATCCAGGCCAATCTCAACAAACTAGAAAAAGTGCAAATTCAAAATCTAACAGCGCACCCACTGGAACTAGAAAGGAAGCAGTAAGAGCACCCCAAATCCAGCAGAAGAAAAGAATTAATAAAGATCATGAAAGAAATAAACAGTATAGAATAAAAAAAAACAGTCGAGCAGATCAATGAAACCAAGAGGTGGTTCTTTGAAAAAATAAACAACATCGATAAACCTCTCGTCAGGCTCCTCAGAATGAAAAGAGAGAGCACCCAGATAGACAAAATCATGAATGAAAAAGGATCTATTACAACCAATCCTTTATAAATACAAGCAATCATCAGAGATTACTATGAAAAATTATATGCCAACAAACTGGACAACACAGAAGAAATGGACAAATTCCTAAATGCGCATGCACTGCCAAAATTCAAACAGGAGGAGATAGAAAGCAAGAATAGACTGATAACCAGTGAAGAAATCAAATCCATTATCAAAAATCTCCCCACAAGTAAGAGCCCAGGACCAGGTGGCTTTCAAGGGGAATTCTACCAGACATTTAAAGCAGAGCCTAGTCTTCCCATACCAACCATATGAGACTTAAAAGAAAAGGTGAACACAGCAAACATCTTTGCATTTGGGAAATCTGCTAAAGTAGATTTTTGTGATGTTAAGAGTCCCTTGATATATTGAGGGATTCTTCTCATTGGTAGAGGAAAAAGTGGCCCCGAGTGCCCCTAGATGTTAAAGTGTTTGACTCATGGTCAGCACTGGACATGCCAGATAGCAAGTAGCAACACTTGGTTATTGAGCTGCAACTCAGAGGCAGAAGCCTCAGTCCTTGGGTAGGTCTGACATCAGCAAAGGAGGCTTTCTTTAAACTGATGCGAACAGATACTACACTTGATCTTAGCCAAAAGGCCAAGAAGTGATCACAGCAGGACTTCCTTTATACATAGTTGGGATATTAGATTCCAAGGAACAGGAATTGAGACTAAGACAAAAACTGATTCCTCAGTGCAACTTATAGCTAATGCCCAGTATACTGATGTGGGAATTCTTTGTCCTTGCTCATAGTCAAGATTTGTCCTTTAAATAGGAGTAGGACTAAGCCTTCAGGTATGAAGTAGAGAGGCCAAGAGGCAGGTAGGTCCTCCGCACCTTACATGATGTCAGGATAAACTCTTAATTAGTGCCTTCCCACCATCTCAATCTCTCATGGATAGGCCAGAGCATTGTCTCCTATCTAAAATCCTCCATGGCAGTGATTCTCAAAGTGGTCCCAGGAACTATTGGCATCAGTTGAAAACTGCTTAGAAATGCAAATTCTAGGGTGCTGCTTGCTACCTAGTGAATCAGAAAATATGGGCTATAGGCCTAGCAGTATGTGCTATGTGACATACCTCCCAGGGAATTCTGAATCCCATTCAAGTTTGAGAACCACTCCTCTGTGTTGCTCTTCTGGCCCAAGCCATGGGTTCATGGTACCATCAGTTCATTTGTCCCAGAATCCTTATGTGCTACAAGCTCTGACTTCTAATAAATGCATAACTCTTATCTCTTCTGTTTCCTTGTCTGGTGACCATGGCTCTACAGCTATCCAAAGGGGCAAATAATACTCAGACCCTCTTGTGTGATATTAGTACAACCAGTTTAGTGTGCAAACATGAGCTCAAATCACCTATGCCTGCACAAAACCAAATCATAAGTATAATGTAGTTCTTAAGGGCCCTAGCTCTGGAGGCAGGCATACCTGGGTTAAAATTCAGTCTCTACATCTTAATTAGTTCTGTATCTTGGACTCTGGAAGCCTCTATTTCCTCATCTAAAAATGGAGATAATAACAACTTCACAGGCTTGTTGTAAGGACTAAAAGAGATAATATGCATAAAGTACCCAGTACTTGGCATTTAACAAGTGCTCCATAATGGCAATAGTTGTTATTGTTAGATTCTCCCCCCCCCCCACTTTCAGTTGTCATGGCATTGTGTAGTCATATTATAACTTTGCAGAATTGGTTTTTACTCATTTTTTTTACCACTGAAAATATTTTTCTTCCCCTGTGGAGGATGAATGGCGCACACACCACTAAAGATCAACGTCAAGTCTGAGAGGCACTATAACAGAGTGGTTAAAAATGTTGGTTCTGGAATCAGATAGCTTGCATTTGAATCCTGAGCCCATTACTTACTAGCTATGTGATCCTGCACAAGTTATTTACCACTCTGAGCCTCAGCTTTCCCATTTGTAGAATGGAGATAATAGTCATACCTTACTTAGTGTAGCGATTAAATGAATTAGTATATGTAAAGTGCTCAGAATGGAGCCTGACACATTTTAGTTTGAAACTGTTGAAAAGCATTGCATGGACAGAGTTTACAGAGGAATGGAATGCCATAGGAGTGGAAGGCACTTGTACAAACGTGGCTTGAAACACAGCCACAGTACCTAAGGGCTATCCTGAGTGAGTATCTGATTTAATCATGTGTTTTGGCAATGTGTACATCCAACTTTCTGTTTAGCAGCAGTCAGGTGTATTTTGCTTTGAAAATATGTATATAAAAGCCATAGATAAATAATGAACATCTACCAAGAGACTCTTGGCTTAATGCTTGTGACTATGGAAATACAGGTGATGAAGAATAAATGCTCCTTTCCCTTTAGAAACCTATAATATGGCTGGACAGATGAGATTAGCAGCATGATACATTTTGGAAGAGTACAAGAGAGTCTTAAGTGCTAAATGGACAGGAGCTGCAAGACTCCAGACAAGGGGGAGGAGAGAGAGGCTGGAGAGAGGAAAGTCTTCTTAGAAGTGTTGTTCTGAGCTGTGATTTTAAGGATTGGGGAAGATCTGGCTGTGTAGAGAGAAGAGTAAATGAGAGGTGTTTATCACATTGCAAAATGACTCATTAAGGATTCTTTATAAGTAGTTGACACCCTTAAGACATTTAATATGAGACTCAATTTTCTAAGTTCTGTTTACAAGCAAATATTTTGACTTACACTGGATTGGGAGATTTAAAAAATCTGGGTCTTGCTTCATCCTGTCACCAAGTCATTTGTGTCCACCTGTTCAAATGTCCTTGTATCTTCTAGACCTCTGTTTCCTCATTTATAAGGCAAGAAGACTGAACACAGTGACCTCTAAGATGCATTGCTACTCTGACTATAGCTATACTAATGCTAATATTTATTGAGTGCTTACTCTGGACCAGGCATCATAATCTCTCTATACCAATTAATTCACTTAACACCCTTTTCATGTGGATGCTCTCTTATCACCCTTTTTATGGATGAGAGAACAAAAGCATAGTAAGGTTAAGTAAAATGTTCAAGGTTTGTCATGTGAAGAGGTCATGGACACATACCTTTAGGACCACACACTACAGAAATAACATAAGGTTTCTGTGTGAGCAGTATTTGTGAACAAAGAAGTAGCAAAATCATACAGTCCTCTGAACTTTCTCATCGTGCCACAGCACAGGCCACACATTGATGTTCTTTATGCACCATGGTCGAGGTTCCAACAGGGGTAGTTCCGCCTGGGCCAACACGCTAGACTTGGGACAGAGAGCACTCCAAATACGAGAGTGAACGCTGTCCACAACTTGCACTACGTATTTATAGGCTAGATTAAGAGGAACTAGGGAACACCTAGTTTTTTTTTTAAGTGACAAGAAAGATTACAAAGGATCTTCTGGCCTAGGTACCACACCAGGGGACAGTCATATGGAACACCAGGATCTACAAACTGAAGATGCTAGGAATAGCCTTAGCTGCTAGGAACAGTTACACTAATCAACAGTCTTGTGTCTCTGCACTCAGACTCTGTGCAAATAATCTAGGTCTTGGTAAGACCACCAAAAAGGGGGAGGAAATGAGCCACGAGGGTCATCTGTGTACATTTCCTGTTAAGGTCATCCAGCAGAGTTGGAATCAAACTCAAGCAGTGTGGTACCAGATCCTGCACTCTTAACCAGTGAACTGTACAGTGTCAATTCTCATACTCCTGCTAAATATAGTGGTGGTCTTATAGCATAAGGAAAACAAGTTAACTTTTAAACCAGTAAAGCTTCAATTTGATTCCTGGCTCTTCGACTTACCAGATGTGAGGTTTTGGATAAGTTATGTAATCTCTTTGAACCTCAGTTTTTCTATCTGCATAATGAGAAAAAACATAATCTCTACTTCCTAGGCTTACTCTGAATATTGAGTGAGATAATCAATGTAAGGTACCTAGTACCCGTGCCTGACATACAGGAAGTGTTTAGAAAGGGTGGCTGCTGTTATCAGTTGTGTTGTTCCTATTACTGACTTGCCTTCCAGAAATGTTCAGTTCTGAGATAATCCACAAGATGTCCCCCTCTCAACTGAATGTTCTGTAGCATTGGCTTGTGTATAAATATGTATATCTGAGGATATGAGTTCTTGAAAAATGACTTTCACATCCACGCCTGCTTGTGCAAAAACATATATTTAACCATGTGCCCAGGAGGAAATAATAGTTGGCTTTGCAACCAGTGCACATATGGCTCTTGAGGCAGTTTTAAGGCAAGCTGGTTGCTTTCCAGGCTGTGTGTGGGTAGTGACTACATCCCTACAGTAGAGCCCAAGCATGATGCAGTAGAAAGAGTTTGAGGATCTGTAATTATGTTCCTTTCCCAATTCCTGAGGAAGGTATATGGCTCTTGAAGAGAGACAGAGAGAGAGAGAGAGAGAGAGAGAGAGAGAGAGAGAGAGCGAGAGAGAGCATGTGTGGGTGCATATGCGCATGTGCACATAGTGGCGGCATAGAGAGGTTGGGGACATACCCTTCGCCTCCAAATATTTTGTACCAGACATGGAAATACCCTTTCACTACTGCTTTTCCTTGGATTTTATTTTTGGTAGGTTCTTTTGGTATAGGACAAAAGCTCAGAAATACTCTGCTGTTTGTGTGGAACAGATAATACCAAACCTAGAATAATTACATGTATTCAAGATGATGAAACAATAAGAAATCTAAGTGTTGAAGCTGCCTTTGCAGCAGAAGCAATATAGCCGCAGACTCATTTATTTTTTTTAACCACTTGAAAAATCACTTCCTTCTGGTCAACACAGAAAGAAAGAAAACAGAGCAGCTGTTTTGATTCTTTCTTTCCTTTAATCCAACTCATTTGCATACCGAGTAAAGGGCCTACAGCCTGGAAAATATTTTGCCCATTAGTCTATTGTACATGGGTTTGCGTCTCCTAAGGATAATTTCGTTTGTTGTTTCTGAATGAAGGACGGCAGAGTCTCATCTGCTGTTGCTGCATTGCATCGCTTTGTTCCGGGTAGAAAACATGGCCTTTTTGTTGCAAACTTCATTATTTTCAATATCTTTTTTTTTTTACAAAAGACATTTATTTGTTATTTATTTAAAATTGAATTTGTTGTCAAATCAGCTAGCATACAGTGTGTACAGTGTGCTCTTGGCTTTAGGCGTAGATTCCCATGATTTTTCGCTTACATACAGCACCCAGTGCTCATCCCCACAAGTGCCCTCCTCAACGACCATCACCCATTTTCTACAAGAGACATTTTTTAAGAAACATGTGAGCTGGCATTTGGTATATAAATGGAAACAAATCATAATAATGCTGATCCATCAGGACAAATGCATCTTGTATCCTTTCTAAAGAAAATATGGAACTGCTGAATATATTTTGGAACTGTTTCCTACACTAACGGGTATTTTTATGATGATATCCTAAGGGTAAATTACGGAAACCTCCTTTAGAACATCCTTCCCCAATGGTGACAAGTTTGTTTTTCTTATACTAGGTCTGTTTTATTTTTTTAATTTTTTAAAATAGTTTATTGTCAAATTGGTTTACATACAGCACCCAGTGCTCTTCCCCACAAGTGCCCTCCACCATCACCACCACCTCTTTTCCCCCCTCCTCCTTCCCCTTCAACACTCAGTTCATTTTCACCATTCAATAGACTCTCAAGTCTTGCATCCCTCTCTCTCTCCAACTCTCTTTCCCTCTTCCCCTACCCCAGGTCCTCCATTAGGTTTCTCCTGTTTTCCTGTTAGACTTATGAGTGCAAACATATGTTTCTGTCCTTCTCTGCCTGACTTATTTTGCATAGCGTGACACCCTCAAGGTCCATCCACTTTTCTACAAATGGCCATATTTCATTCTTTCTCATTGCCATGTAGTACTCCATTGTGTATAAATACCACATCTTCTTGATCCACTCATCAGGTGATGGACATTTAGGCTCTTTCCATGTTTTGGCTATTGTTGACATTGCTGCTATGAACATTGGGGTACATGTGCTCCTATGCATCAGCATTTCTGTATCACTTGGGTAAATCCCTAGCAATGCTATTGCTGGGTCATAAGGGAGTTCTGTGGATAGTATTTTGAGGAACCTCCACACTGTTTTCCAGAGTGGCTGCACCGGTTTACATTCCCACCAACAGTGTAGGAGGGTGCCCATCTCTCCACACCCTTACCAGCATCTATAGTCTCTTGATTTGTTCATTTTAGCCACTCTGACTGGCGTGAGGTGGTATCTCAGGGTGGCTTTGATTTGTATTTCCCTGATGATGAGTGATGTTGAGCATCGTTTCATGTGCCTGTAGGCCATCTGGAGGTCCTCTTTGGAGAAGTGTCTGTCCATGTCTTCTGCCCATTTCTTCACTGGGTTATTTTTTTTGTGGGTGTGAAGTTTTGTGAGTTCCTGGTATATTTTAGATACTAGCCCTTTATCTGATATGTCATTTGCAACTATCTTTTCCCATTCTGTCAGTTGCCTATTAGTTTTCTTGATTGTTTCCTTTGCAGTGCAGAAGCTTTTTATCTTCGTGAAGTCCCAAGAGTTCAGTTTTGCTTTCATTTCCCTTGCCTTTGAGGATGTGTCAGGTAGGAAATTGCTGCGGTGGAGGTCTAGGAGGTTTTTTCCTAATTTCTCCTCGAGGGTTTTGATGGTTTCCTGTCTCACATTGAGGTCCTTCAGCCATTTTGAGTTAATGTTTGTGTATGGTGTAAGAGAGTGGTCTAGTTTCATTCTTCTGCATGTTGCTGTCCAGTTCTCCCAGCACCACCTGCTAAAGAGGCAGTCTTTGTTCCATCGCATACTCTTTCCTACTTTGTCAAAAATTAGTTGGCCATACATTTGTGGGCCCAGTTCTTGGTTCTCTATTCTATTCTATTGGTCTATGTTTCTGTATTTGTGTCAGTACCATACTGTCTTGATGATGACACTTTTGTAGTAGAGGTTAAAGTCTGGGATTGTGATGCCTACAGTTTTGGTGTTCTTCTTCAATATAACTTTGGCTATTCGGGGTCTTTTGTGGTTCCTTATGAATTTGGGGATAGTTTGTTCTAGCTTTGAGAAGAATGCTGGTGCAATTTTGATGGGGATTGCATTGAATGTGTAGATTGCTTTGGGTAGTAATGACATTTTCACAATGTTTATTCTTCCGATCCATGAGCATGGAATGTTTTCCGCTTCTTGGTGTCTTCTTCAATCTCTTTCATTAGTTTTCTATAGTTTTCATCATATAGGTCTTTTACATCCTTCGTTAGGTTTACTCCTAGGTATTTGATAGTTTTTCATGTGATCGTGAATGGGATCAGTTTCTTGATTTCTCTTTCGGCTGTTTCATTTTTGGTGTATAGGAATGCAACTGATTTCTGTACATCGATTTTGTATCCTGCAACTTTACTGAATTAATTGATCAGTTCTAGAAGGCTTCTGGTGGAGTCGATAGGGTTTTCCATGTAGAGTATCATGTCATCTGCGAAAAGTGAAAGTTTGACTTCTTCCTTGCCAATTCTGATGCCTTTTATTTCCTTTTGTTGTCTGATTGCTGATGCTAGGACTTCCAGGATTGTGTTAAACAGCAGTGGTGAGAGCAGACACCACTGTCGTGTTTCTGATCTCAGGGGGAAAGCTCTCAGATTTTTCCCATTGAGGATAATTTTGGCTGTGGGCTTTTCATAAACTGCTTTTATAATGTTTAGGTAAGTTCCTTCAATTCCGACTTTCTCAAAGATTTTTATTAAGAAAGGGTGCTGTAATTTGTCAAATGCTTTTTCTGCATCTATCGACAGGATCATATGGTTTTTCCCCCTTCTTTTGTTAATGTGATTGATCACATTGATGGATTTGCAAATATAGAACCAGCCCTGTAACCCAGGAATGAATCCCACTTGATCATGATGGATAATTCTTTTTATATGCTGTTGAATTCGATTGCTAGTATCTTGTTGAGTATTTTTGCATCTGTATTCATTAAGGATATTGGTCTGTAGTTCTCTTTTTTTGCTGGGTGTTTGTCTGGTTTGGGCATCAAGGTGATGCTGGCTTCGTAGAATGAGTTTGGAAGTTTTCCTTCTATTTCTATTTTTTGGAATAGGTTGAGAAGAATGGGTATGAGCTCTGCTTTAAATGTCTGGTAGAATTCCTCTGGGAAGCTATCTGGCCCTGGGCTCTTATTCGTTGGGAGATTTTTGATAACGGATTCGATTCCTTCACTGATTATTGGTCTGTTCATGCTTTCTATCTCTTCCTGTTTGAATTTTGGCAGTGCATGTGCATTTAGAAATTTGTCCATTTCTTCTAGGTTGTCTAGTTTGTTGGCATATAATTGTTCATAGGAATCTCTGATGATTGCTTGTATTTCTAAGGGATTGGTTGTAATAGATCCTTTTTCATTCATGATTTTGTCTATCTGGAGGCTCTCTCTTTTCTTTCTGAGGAGCCTGGCTAGAGGTTTATCGATTTTGTTTATTTTTTCAAAGAACCACCTCTTGGTTTCATTGATCTGCTTGACTGTTCTTTTGGATTCTATATTGTTTATTTCTGCCCTGATCTTTATTATTTGTTTTCTTCTGCTGGGTTTGGTGTGCTCTTACTGCTTCCTTTCTAGTTTCAGTGGGTGCTCTGTTAAATTTTGAATTTGCACTTTTTCTAGTTTGTGGAGATTGGCCTGGATTGCAATATACTTTCCTCTTAGGACTGCCGTTGCTGTATCCCAGAGATTTTGGATTGTTGTATTTTCATTTTCATTTGTTTCCATATATTTTTTAATTTCTTCTCTAATAGCCTGATTAATCCAATAATTATTTAGTAGGGTGGTTAACTTTCACAGTTTTGGAAGTTTTCCAGACTTTTTCCTGTGGTTAATTTCAAGTTTCATAGCATTGTGATCTGAAAGTGTGCATGGTATGGTCTCTATTCACTTATACATATGGAGGGCTGCTTTATGCCCCAGTATGTGATCATTCTTGGAGAATGTGCCATGTGCACTCGAAAGGAAGGTGAATTTCCTATCTTCAGGATGCCGAGTTCTAAATATATCTATCAGTTCCATCTGTTCCAATGTGTCGTTCAGGTCCATTGTTTCCTTAGTGATTTTCTGTCTGGTTGATCTATCCATTGCTGTCAGTGGAGTATTAAAGTCCCCTGCAAATAGCACATTTTTGTCAATAATACTATTTCTGTCTGTGATTAATTGTTTTATGTATTGGGGTGCTCCCAAACTTGGCGCATAGATATTTATAATTGTTAGCTCTTCCTGATGGAGAGACCCTGTAATTATTATATAATGTCCTTCTTCATCTCTTGTTACTGCCTTTACTTTAAAGTCCAGTTTGTCTGATATACGTATGGCAACTCCAGCATTCTTTTGGCTTCCAGTTGCATATTAGATATTTCTCCATCCCTTTACTTTCAACGTGACGGTGAAATGAGTCTCTTGTGGGCAACAAATAGATTTTTTTTTTAATCCATTTGCCTACCCTTTGTCGTTTGGTTGGAGCATTCAGTCCATTTACATTCAGTGTTATTATTGAGAATTGTGGGTTTAGAGTCATTGTGTTCTCCCTAGAATTCATGTTTATAGTGGTGTCTCTGGCACCTTGTATTGTTTGCAACATTTCCCTTATAGAGTCCCTCGTAGGATTTCCTGTAGGGCTGGTTTGGTGGTCATGAATTCTCTCAATTTTTGTTTCTTTGGGAACACCTTTATCTCTCCTTCTATTGTGAATGACAGTCTTGCTGGATAAAGGATTCTTGGCTGCATGTTTTTTCTGGTCATCACATTGAAGATTTCCTGCCATTCCTTCCTGGCCTGCCACGTTTCTTTACATAGGTTTGTAACCACTCTGATAGGTTTCCCTTTGTACATTAGGGCCCTTTTCTCCCTAACTGCCTTCAGAATTCTCTCTTTGTCTTTATATTTTGCCAGTTTTACTATGATATGTCATGCTGAAGGCCGATTCATGTTACGTCTTAAGGGGGTTGTTTGTGCCTCTTGAATTTGAATGTCTATTTCTTTTCTCAGATTTGGGAAATTCTCAGTTATAATTTGGTCTAGTATCCCTTCAGGACCTTTATCTCTCTCTTCCTCTTCAGGAATTTTTATGATACGGATGTTGTTCTGTTTGATTGTATCACTCAGGTCTCGAATTCTCCTTTCCTGCTCCTGGGTCAATTTCATTCTCTTTTTTTCCAGCTTCCTCTTTTGCTAGAACTATATCTTCTAATTCACCTATTCTTCTCTCTGCCTCGTCAATCCTTGAAGTGGCTGCCCCCAGTTTGTTATTCACTTCATCTATAGCCTTTTTTAACTCATCACATCTATTTTCAACGTGCCTATTCCTTGTCTCAGTTGATTCTTTGATGCTTTTTTCAACCCCAGTGATTAATATATGGCAAGATTTAAAAATTATTGATCTGATATGTTGTCTAGATCTGCCTTGAACGTTTCTATGGCTGTCACTCCCTTCTGGAGGTTCTTCAGTGGAGAGTTCCTTCGTTTTGTCGTTTTTGCTAGTTTTCTGTCTCTTGTCAGCTTTAGAGAGCTCGTTGTGCACGGTGCACCTGTTAATATTGCTCTGTTAAAGGAAGCTTATTGACTGTCCAGGGCCTGTCATTTCAGGAAATATTCTTCTAAGGGTGTCTTTCAGTTTCTCTTGTTGTGCCTTTGAATATTTTATTTCCCTCCTCAGCAATATTTGGGACTCACTGTCGTGCACACTTTGGCTTGTGTCTGGGGGTAGCCCTAAGAAGGAAAACAGACAAACAAATACAGAGGGCACTGAAGCACACAAAGGCACAGACAAATCTAACAAACAAACACATTAAAAGTGGGAAAGAAAAGAAAGACAATGGAGAGGAAAGCAACAAAAAGAAGAGAAGAATATATAAAGAAAAAGAAATAAAGGGGGTCAGAGACAACAAGGGACAGTGGACAGTCCCTAGTTGAGGGGAGAGGTAAGGATAAGATACAGGAGAATATACCTGGATTGCAAGAAGGTAAAAAAAAAAAAGGGGGCGAAAGGAGAAAGGATAATAAGGAGTAAAAATTTAAAAAAATTTAAGTAAAAAAAAGTTCAAACAATGAAGAAAAAAAGAAAAAAGTGAAGAAAGAAATATATATAAAAAAAAAGAGCAGCAGCTCCCCCTACTGGATAGGCGTGGTTTGGTGTGGTAGGTCTCAGAGGCTGCCCTCAGAGGCTCTGCCTTGGTGTCTGCAGAGAGTAGAATGGCGGCACGCCAAGCTCAACTGGAACTACACACTGTAGGGCCCTCTAATGAGTCCGATCTCCTTATGCCCCAGTTGAGCTGAGTTGTATTTTCCAGGGCCGCCTTGGTACAAAATTCCATTCCAGGCACTTTTATGCTACCACAGATGAGAAGTATTTGCTTTGGTGACTGGCTTCTTAGGGGGAGGAATCAGTTTGTCTTGGCTCAGGCAGGGATTTCCGCAGCCCCTACCTGAGGCGAGGTGTGCTGCCTGAGGCGAGATGTGCAGCAGAAAGTGAAGTGCGTGAGTCACAGACACAACTGCAGATTCCCAACCCCCAGCCCGGATTGCGATCGTGTTGGGGGAGGAATGAGTTTCTCTTGGGTTCGTGCAGCTGTTGCCTGAGGTGCCGTGCACTGCCGAAAATGAGCTGATAGCTCCTGCAGCCTGAGTGTGTGCCCAGCCCTCTACGACTGCCAACTCCCTGCCAGGATTGTGTAGGTGTGTGGGCTATTTTTTCCCTGTTGGCACCTGACATTCGGGATTCACGCGGCCAATGCTGGAGGTGAGATGCGCCGTGGAAATGAGGTGGGTGCTCCCACTCCCAAAACCGAGGTCGAGGTAAGCGACCTTGGCACTGCCGCTGCTGCGGCCTCTGAGTCCCCACCGAGATGGTGCAGGGCTGGAAGCTGTTCTTTCCCTTGCATCACCTGGGTTCGGGATTCGGGCTACCCAGCAGTTATATATGGAGTGAGTTTCTCTCTCCAAATGCGGTTAAGCGTTCTTTACCTCTTCCCCAGAGACAGTACTACGAGCGTGTTCAGTCTCTCTGTCTCTTCCCTTTGTCTCTCGGGCTCCGCGCGCTTGCCCCGTGTTGAGCTGGGGCTCCCACCTCCCCTGCCCGTCTCAGGCTGGCCCGTTTTCCAATCTCTCCAGTTCGCACTCACTCACTCAGATATCTTTGAGGTTCTCTTCTTTCTGGAGTCTGTATTTTCTCCTGCTCTTGCAGATGAGATTAATGTCCTTCTCAGTTCAATTGATGGGGCAGACGAAGTTTACAGAGCTCACTTCCTCTCCACCATCTTGGCTCCTCTCTGCAGTCCATTTTTAAATTCAATCTTATTGGCTCAATTTTTCTATATGAAAGAATAATTTAACTGGAATTCTCAGCTAACCAGAACTCACAGCCTGAAGTTGTGAAAGCAGAGATTTCACAATCTCTGAAAGTAGGCATAGTTGACTTTAATTCTTGGCTTTACTATTTATTTATTATTAATTAATTAATTTTACTGTTGGTCTCCCCCTTAGTTTTTATTTTTTGCATATTTATTGAGAGAGAGCGAGAGTGAGAGCGAGAGTGAGAGCGAGAGCGAGAGAGAGAGAGAGAAAGCTGGGGAGGGGCAGAGAGAGAGGGAGAGAGAGAGAATCCCAAGCAGGCTCTGCACTGGCTGTGCAGAGCCCCACAGGGGGCTCAAACTCATCTACAAACCTTGAGATCATGACCTGAGATAAAACCAAGAGATGGATGCTGAACTGATTGAGACTCCCAGGCACCTCAAGTATCTTTTTTTAAATTAAGGTATAACCAACATAACATTATATTAGTTTCAGGTGTACAATGTAATAATTTGATATTTGTATATGTTGCAAAATTGTCACTACAATAAGCCCAGCTAGCATTTTACTACTTATTGTGTGACTTTGAGCAGATTGTCTAACCTCTCTGTACATGTTTCCTCAGCTTTGAAATTAAGTAAATAATAGTATACTTATCTCATAGAGCAGATATAGAGATTAAATGAAGTATATGTAATTCTAGGTATAAAATTCACACTCTGTCACATACTGGCTTAGAAAGACTTCGGTAAATTTATTTAACTTCTCTGAGCCTCAGTGTTCGTCTCTAAAATGGGAATTGTTATCAGTTAGCATTTACCATATAACATATCACCTCAAAATGTAGTGGTTTTAAACAATAACCATTTATTTGCTGATGATTCTGTGGGTTGGGAATTTGAACTGCACTCAGCGGGGGCTTTCTCTGCTTCCATGTGTCAGTTGGGTTCACTAATCCAATCATGTCAAGTGACCTCACTTTTATGTCTGGCAGTTGCCTGGTTGTCAACAGGGGTAAGGGAAGTAACTGGACTATGTGTCTTAATCACTCAGTGGGCTTCTCGCCTGGCCTCATTCCCCTGGTGAATGAGAGTTACTAAGAACATCAAGAGGGAGCAAGATCCAGCACATCAACAATTTTTAATTCTCTTCTTATTCATATTTGCTATTGTCCCATTGGTTAGAGTCATATGACGAAGACCTGTATAGGTATAGGAAGGGACTACCCAAGGGCATGGATGTAGGGAAAGTAATTATTGTAGCCATTTTTTTTCCAAAAAATCTATCAAGACCTGGTATTACCTGTTTTCCAGGATTGTTCTGAGTGTTTGGAGATAATACATATCAAGAGCTGAGTGAATTGACTGGTATAATAAGTGCTCAACAAATGACAGTTAAACCGTATTATATTGTACCTGACCTACAGTAAGTGTTTAGATAAGAGGAGTTCTCTTTTCTGCCCACTCTTCTTGCCACATTACTTTGCTAGTAGAAGAAAATTATTTAAAAATAAACAAACAAGAGGCAAAAACAAGTGAGCAAACCAACATCAGTGATTTTTAATTTAATTTAATTTGTGTAAATTAAACATCCACCACAAAACACCAAGTAATAAAGAAGTCTCCAAACCAAAACTAACAGGATGTTGGGACTGAGCATATTTCACTTTATGCCCTCTTCATTCGTAGCCCTAGGGTCTGATTACCCTGAAGCCATATAGTATACTGGGTTTTCAAAGAAAAAAATTTCATTATAGTGACCAAGGCAGTGAACAGGACACAGATTAACCAAGACTCTCCACACCTGAAGATGAAACAAAACAGGTTTTGGAGTTAACTCTGTTTTTCAAACAATTCCATTGAAAGTTTTGAATCTTTAAGTTGGAAGGGATTTCAGAGGCCTTTGAATTTTAAATCTTCCTTTCCTCCTCAGCAGTGGTTCTCAAACTTTTTGATTTTAGGAATATTTTACACTTAAAACTATTAAGGACTACAGTGTAATTTTGTGTCTGTGTTTGATATTTATCAAGATTTACTATATGAAAAATTCAAACAGAAAAATTTAAATACAAAAGAATATATAGCACACCACATATTCCTTTATCTGTCAAAGCATTTACCTATCAATATCAGCATAGCTTTTGGAAAACTCCACTGAATATTCATGAGAGAATGAAAGTGAAAAAAACAAACAATCTCTTAGTGTTATTATAAAAATGATTTTGACCTCACTAAACACCTGAAGGATCCTGGGAGACTCCTGGGGATCTGTGGACCACATTTTGCAAATTGCTACTGTTACTTCTGTGGACCACATTTTGCAAATTGCTACTGTTACTTCAGCTAGGAGTTGCTCAACTGAAGCATTTGAAGAGAGTACGGTATAGAAAACAAGCTCCACTTTGGACACATAAGGTTAATTTCCTCATCTATAAAATGGGGGACAATAATTAAACCTACCTCATATAGTTGTGAAGATTTTAAAAATGAGGCAATATATGTAACCTATATTAAGGACCTTATGCAAAACCTGGCATATAGCAGAATCCCAAAAACATCAGTCCTACCGTCACTGAAATAAAAACCCAATAGCTCAATGCTTCATGAGGTGGTTTATTTGGGCTCTGGTTTTTAGGAATTTCCTCCTCCTGCCTCTCTATAATTTCTACCCTGTAACTTTAGTGCTTATTCTTCCGTACAGACTAAGGCAAAGCCCTCTGAGTTTTAGAGAAAAGCAGTTGTAGCACCTTTAGGTATTCCTTCTTAAAAACTATGCTGTGGTGGTGATGGTGGAGGGCACTTAGGGGGAAGAGCACTGGGTGTTGTATGGAAACAAATTTGACAATAAAATAAAAAAAAAATAAATAAAATAAAATATTTTTAAAAACCCAGAAAATATTAAAAAAAAAACTATGCTGTGGTTTCTAGATTATCATGATGATTTTCCCTCTGCTCTGGATGCAGTTGCTCATTCAACAAATATTATTGAGCACCTAAATACTATGTAATAGTAGTGAAAAAAAAACAGATATCTGCTCTCCTGAAGCTTACATATTAAGTGTAGGTGACAGATCTAAAGCGAGTAAGCAAATGAATGCTAGGTCCTATAATGGAAAACCAAATAGAGAAGAGAGAGTGATGGGAGGGTACTATTTTAGATAGGATGATCACATAAATGCCTCTCTGAGGGAGTGATTTTTTTTATTGTTGGTAATACAGTTACATTTTATTTATTTATTTATTTTTAAATAGATTATTACCAAGTTGGTTCCCATATAACACCCACTGCTCTTCCCCACAAGTGTCCCCCTCCACGAACATCATCCTCCTTGCCCTTCCCCTCTCCCTCTTCAGCCCTCAGTTTATTCTAAGCATTCAAAGGTTTCTCATGATTTGCCTCGCTACCTTCCCCAACACTTTTCTCCCCTTTCCCCTTCCCATGGTGCCCTATTAGGTTTCTCCTGCTAGACCTATAAGTGAAAACATATGGTATCCTTCCTTCTGTGCCTGACTTATTTCGCTTAGCATGACTCCCTCCAGGTCCATCCATGTTGCTACAAATGACAATATTTCATTCTTTCTCATTGCCATGTAGTATTCCATTGTGTATATATATATATATATATATATATATATATATATATATATACACACACACACACACCACATCTTCTCCATCCATTTATCTGTTGATGGACATTTAAGCTATTTCCATGATTTGGCTATTGTTGAAAGTGTGCCTATGAACATTGGGGTACATGTGCCCCTATACATCAGTACTTCTGTATCCCTTGGGTAGATCCCCAGTAGTGCTATTGCTAGGTCATAGGGGAGTTCCACTGATAGTTTTTTGAGGAGCATCCACACTGTTTTCCAGAGCAGCTTCACCAGTTTACATTCCCACCAACAGTGTAGGAGGGTGCCCCTTTCTCCACATCCTCATCAGCATATAGTTTCTTGATTTGTTCACTTTAGCCACTCTGACCTGTGTGAGGTGGTATCTCAGTGTGGTTTTGATTTGTATTTCCCTGAAGACGAGTGACACTGAGCATCGTTTCATGTGTCTGTTGGTCATCTGGATGTCCTCTTTGGAGAAGTGTCTATTCATGTCTTCTGCCCATTTCTTCACTGGATTATTCGTTTTTCAGGTATGGAGTTTAGTGAGTTCCTTGTAGAATTTGGATACTCATCCTTTATCTGATATGCCATTTGCCACTATCTTTTCCCATTATGTTGGTTACCCATTAGTTTTTTTGATTGTTTTTCTTTGCATTGCAGAAGCTTTTTTAAAAAATTAATTAATTAATTAATTAATTAATTATTTTAATAGTTTATTTTCAAATTGGTTTCCATATAACACCCAGTGCTTCTTCCCACAAGTGCCCCCCACCATGACCATCACCCCCTTTCCTGCCTCCCCCTCCCCCTTCAGTTCATCGTATTCATTAAGGATATTGGCCTGTAGTTCTCTTTTTTTTGTTGGGTCACTGTCTGACTTAGGAATCAAAGTAATATGTGCCTCGTAGAATGAGTCTGGAAGTCTTTCCATTTCTATTTTTTTAATAACTTGAGAAGGATTGGTTTTAACTCTGCTTTAAATGTCTGGTAGGATTCCCCTGGGAATCCATCTGGCACTGGGCTTTTATTTTTTGGGAGATTTTTGATAACTGATTTGATTTCTTCACTGGTTATGGGTCTATTCAGATTTTCTATCTCTTCCCGTTTGAATTTTGTTAGTACATGTGCATTTAGAAATTTGTCCATTTCTTCTAGGTTGTCCAGTTTGTTGGCATACAATTTTTCATAGTAATCTGATGATTGCTTGTATTTCTGATGGATAAGTTGTAATAGATCCATTTTCCTTCATGATTTTGTCTATTTGTGTGATCTCTCTTTTCTTTCTGAGGAGCCTAGCTAGAGGTTTATCAATTTTGTTTATGTTTTCAAAAAACCAACTCTTCATTTTATTGATCTGTTCAATTGTTTTTCTGGATTCTATATTGTTTATTTCTGCCATGATTTTATTATTTATTTTTTTCTGCTGGGTTTGGGGTGCTCTTGATGCTCCCTTTCTAGTTTCCTTAGGTGCTCTGTTAGATTTTGAGTTTGTGCTTTTTCTGATTTGTTGAAATAGGCCTGGATTTCAATATACTTTCCTCTTAGGACTGCCTTTGCTGCTTCCCAGAGAGTTTGGATTATTGTATTTTCATTTTCATTTGTTTCCATATATTTTTAAATTTCCTCTCTAATTGCCTGATTCCTCCAATCATTCTTCAGGAGGGTGGTTTTAACCTCTACATATTTGGAGTTTTTCCCAAACTTTTTCCTGTCTTTGATTTCTAGTTTCATAGCACTGTGATCTGAAAGTGTGCATGGTATGATCTACATTCCTTTGTTTTGATGGAGGGCTGATTTATTATCCAATATGTGATTAATCTTGGAGAATGTGCCATATGCATTCAAGAAGAAAGTGAATTCCCTAGCTTCAGGATGAAGAGTTCTTAGTATATCTTTTAATTCCTTCTGTTCCAGTGTGTCATTCAGGTCCATTGTTTCTTTAGTGATTTTTTGTCTGGTTGACCTATGCATTGTTGTAAGTGGACTATTAAAATCCCCTGCAATTAGCACTTTTTTTTTATCAATAAGATTGCTTTTGTTTGTGATTAATTGTTTTATATATTTGGGTGCTCCCGAATTCGGCACATAGATGTTTATAATTGTTAGCTTTTCCTGATGGAGAGACCCTGTAATTGTTATATAATGTTCTTCTTCATCTTTTTTACTGCCTTTACTTTAAAGTCCAGTTTATCCAATATAAGTGTGGCTACTCCAGCTTTCTTTTGGTGACAGTCGCATGGTAGAGATTTCTCCTTCCCCTTACATTCAATCTGAAGGTATCTTCAGGTCTAAGGTGAGTCTCTTGTAGACAGCTAATAGATGAATTTTGGGTTTTGATCCATTCTGTTACCCTGTGTCACTTGACTGGAGCATTCAGTCCATTTGCATTAAATGTTATTATTGGAAAATGTGAGTTTAGATTCATTGTGTTCTCTGTAAGGTTCATGTTTTTATTGATGTCTGTGGTGTCTTATATTCCTTGCTACCTTTCTCTCATAGATTCCCTCTTAGAATTTCTTGTAGGGCTGGTTTGGTGGTGATGGATTCTCTCAAATTCTGTTTATTTGTAAAAACCTTTATCTCTCCTTCTATTTTGAATGACAGGTTTACTGGATAAAGAATTCTTGGTTGAGTATTTTTCCTGTTTATCACATTGAAGATTTCCTGCCATTCCTTTCTGGCCTGTCAAGTTTCAGTAGATAGGTCTGTAACCACTCTGATAAGTTTCCCTTTGTATGTTAGGCCCCTTTTATCCCTAGCTGCTTTCAGAATTCTCTCTTGATCTTTATGTTTTGCCAGTTTCACTATGATATGTAATGCTGAAGGTCGGTTCAAGTTATGTCTTAGGGGACTTCTATATGCCTCTTGAATTTCAATGTCTTTCTCTTTCCCCAGATTGGAGAAATTTTCATGTATAATTTGATCCAGTACCCCTTCTGGGTCTCTATCCCTTTCTTCCTCTTCAGGAACTCCTATAATTCGGATGTTTTTCCGTTTGATTGTATCTCTCAGGTCTCAAATTCTCCTTTGTGCTCCTGTATCGTTACTCTCTTTTTTTTCTCGGCTTCCTCTTTTACTATAACTGTGTCTTCTAATTCACTGAATCTCCTCTCTGCTTCTTCAATCTAAGCCGTGGCAGCCTCCATTTTATTATTCACCTCATTTATAGCCTTTTTTTTAATCTCGTCACAGATATTTTCAAGGTTCCTAGTCTCTATATCAATATATTTTCTGACAGCTTCTATGCTTTTTTCAAGCCCAGTGATTAATTTTATGACACTTGTTCTAAATTCTTGTTCAGTTTTGTTGCTTGTGTCTGTTTTGAGCAGTTATGTAGCTGTGACTCCTTCCTGGAGTTTCTTTAGAGGAGAGTTCTTTCTTTTCATTATTTTGCCTAGCTTTCTGTCTTTTGTCAGTTTTAAAAGCTTGTTCTACACTGTGCGCCTAATAGTATTTCTCTAATAAAGGACGCTCTTTCACTACCTAGGGTCTGTCATTTCAGGAGATGTTCTTTTAATGTTGTCTCTCGATTTCTCTTGTTATGTCTCTGATTAATTTATTTCCATACTCAGCGATATTTGGGACTTTCCACTGTGTGTGCTTTGGCTTGTTTTTTTGAGGTAGCCCGGAAAAGGAAAACAGACAGACAATCACACAGCGAACACAAGCACGCAAACTCACTGACAGAACAAGTAAAGAAGGAAACCAAAAGAAGAAAGAAAAAAAGGAACAGGAAAGGAAAGTGAGGACTAGAAAGGACAAAAAGGAAGGGGGATAGTGACAGCCAGAGATAATGGACAGTCTGAAAGAATACAACCTGAGGAGGGAGGAGATAAGGATGAGATATAGGAAAAAATATCTGGATCGTAAGAGTTGATCTAAGCACAGCAGTGTATAAATATTGGTCTTTCTCAGACTCCAGGGGAAAGGGAAAAAAAAGAAGGAAATAGGAAAATAGAAAAGAGAAAACAAAGGGTAAAAAATTAAAAAGTAAAAATGATAAGAAAAGAAAGAAAAAACAGGTAATATAATAAGCAAAATCACAGCAGCTCTCCAGCGCATATGGGCGTGGCTTGGTGTAGGTAGTTTGGGTCTCAGGGGCTGCTCTCTGAGGCCCCGCATTTAGTGGATTCTGGGAGAAGAATGGGGGCGCCCCTCCTCAGTATGCATTGCCAGCCACTTTCTTGAGTCCAACCTCCTTGTGCCACCAGAGTGTCAAATTGTTTCCGTTTTCTAAGTTCCGCCAAGTTTCTATGTCCTAGCCCATGCACTTTTATGCTGCCACCACAGTTGGACGGCTTTCTGGCAGGGATTGAGTAGGGGGATGGTGAGGCCAGTTTTTCCCCTGGCTCCACCTGAAGTCGCAAGCTGCTGGGCCCAAGGGAGAACAAGCCCAATGAGGGGGAAGGATTTCTCTCCCTGCGCCCAGCAGCTCTCAGTCCTGGGGGAGGTCTCCCCTCTCCAGAGATTATGGTATGAGTGATTCAGTCTCTACTTCTCTTCCTCTGGTCTCTCCGCTGCCCTGCACGGCCATCCCGAGCACAGTTCTCAGCAGTTCTGTGTGCCTCTGGACACACGGCTCTTTGTGGGCCCAGCGTCAAGTTTCTGGTTGCTTTCTCTCCCGGCTCCACTTTGGGCCAGCGCTCCCTCCCCCAAAGTCTCCAGTCCCAGTTCACACTCACTCAGGCATCCATGAGGCTATTGTCAATAAGGGGTTTGTGCGGGCACCTCCATTCTTATAGATCAGAAAACTGTGGCTTTTAATTCTTCTCAATTTGATCCATTCATCAGGTGATGGACGTTTAGGCTCTTTTCATGATCTGGCTATTGTTGACAGTGCTGCTATGAACATTGGGGTCATGTGCCCTATGTGTCAGAACTTCTGGATCCCTTGGATAAATCTCTACCAGTGCTATTTCTGGGTCATAGCCCCTCTGGAAAACAGTGTGGAGGTTCCTCAAAAAACTATCTATAGAACTCCCCTATGACCCAGCAATAGCACTGCTGGGGATTTACCCAAGGGATACAAAAGTGCTGATGCATAGGAGCACATGTACCCCAATGTTCATAGCAGCACTGTCAACAATAGCCAAATCATGGAAAGAGCCTAAATGTCCATCACCTGATGAATGGATCAAGAAGTTGTGGTATATATATACAATGGAGTATTACATGGCAATGAGAAAGAATGAAATATAGTCATTTATAACAAAGTGGATGGACCTCGAGGGTGTCATGTTAAGTGAAATAAGTCAGGCACAGAAGGACAGATACCATATGTTTGCACTCATAGGTCTAACAGGAGAGCAGGAGAAACCTAATGGAGGACCATAGGGAGGGTAAGGGGGATATAGAGTTGGGGAAAGAGAGGGACGCAAAACCTGAGAGACTATTGAATACTGAAAATGAACCGAAGGTTGAATGGGGAGGGGGAGTGGGAAGGGAGGTGGTGATAATGGAGGAGGGCACTTGTGGGGAAGAGCACTGGGTGTTATAATGAAACCAAGTTGACAATAAACTATTAAAAATTAAGAAAAAGGAAAATAAAAAGAAAAAATCATGTTATAATTGAAAAAATAATTCTCAGTTTGATAATTGCGGGTGGGCGAAGGTGATGGGGCTCCTTACTTCTCTGCCATCTTGCCGCCTGAGGAAGTGATATTTGAGTGGAGACCTGAATAAAGTAAGAGGGCAAGCCAGACTGAGGGAAAAGTCATTGCAAAATTTGAATTTTATTTTTACTGTGATTGGAATCCACTGAAAGATTTTAGGTAGGAAAATGAAGTTACTATTTATGTTTCAAAAATTGAACTCTTGCCATTTTGTAGAGAACACACTAGGGGACAAAAATAAAAGTAGAGGGAACAGTTGAGCATCTCTTAAAATAGTCCAGACAAGAGGTGATGATGCCTTGAAGGTGGAGAAAAGTTTGACTGGGATAGAAGGCAGAGCCAGTAAGGTTTACTGATGAATTAATGTGTTATGTGAAAAACAAGAAGGAATCAGGGATAATATCATGGGGTTTTGGCCTGAACAACTGGATCGTAGGTGGTGACATTGAATAAAAAGGGGAAGACTGGCTGAAGAAAAGGGTGGAGAGACAGGATCAAAAATTCCATTTAAGATATAAGTTAAGGGGCATCTGGGTGGCTCAGTCGGTTAAGCGTCCAACTTTGGCTCAGGTCATGATCTCACGATTCATGTGTTCAAGCCCTGCATCGGGCTCTGTGCTGACAGCTAGGTCAGAGCCTGGATCCTGCTTCGGATTCTGTGTATCCCTCTCTCTATGACCCTCCCCTGTTCACATGATCTGTCTGTCTGTCTCTCTCTCAAAACTAAATAAAACATTAGAAAAAAATTAAAAAAATATATATGTTAAATCTGAGCTGCCTTATTAGACATCCATATAGAACTGGAGCTTAGGGAAACTCAGGGCTGGATCTTGCTCTGACATTTGGGAGTGTTAGTGTGTAGTGAAGAGATAACATTTAAGAATTGAGTCCTGGAAGATGAGGAAGAGCCAGCAAAGGGGGACTGAGAAAATGTAGCTGAGGCATAGGAGTATAAAACAGCAGACTGTGGTCACAAAATCCAAGATTGTTCAAAAAGGAATGACTAATCCACTGAATCAAATGTTGCTGAGAAGTTTAATAAGATGAAGAATAGTTTGATTTTGGATTTGGCAAGATGAAGGCCATTGGAGACTTTGATAAGAGTGCTATCATAGCATGGAGACAGAAGCCCTTTTGAGTTTGTTGAGAAAAGAATGAGATTAAGGAAATGAAGAGAGCATTATAGATAACTACTTTGAAGAATCTTGCTATAAAGAAGAGAAAAGAAATTGTGAGGTAACTAGAGATGCATATGTGGCCAAAGGAGTTTTTTTGTCTGTTTAAGAAGGAAGATTTTGTAGCATGTTTATATGCTGATGGGAATGATCCATCAGCATACCGATGAAAAGACAAATTGGCAATGTCAGAGACAGGGTGTTGACTGCTGGGGGAAAATGCTGGTATAGCTTAGAGTGGAATGGATCCTGTGCACAAATAGGACTGGAATTATGGAAATGTGGAAAGTTCCTTCTTAGTAACAGGAAAGAAATCGAGGAATACAGATACTGAGGCAGGTGAGTTGGTAGACTTGTTGGTTTGAAGACGAGGTAGTTCTGATTATTTCTGTTTTCTCTTTGACATAAGTAAAATAATCATCTGAAAATTATGAAGGGCAGGTGTTTGCAGTTTCATTTTTGGAAGAAAGGTGTGAAAGAGTTGTCTTGGAGAGAAAGATAGAGAACTGACTAGGGACATTTAGGATTGTTAGGCATTTCCCAAGGCCTACTTGAGATTTCTGGTCCAGCTGAATTTAAAGTGGGACCATTCTGCTGTATAGAACAACTGCATGGAGTTGTTCTTAATGAGGGTTAAGTCTGATGCAGCACAAGGACACCTTCCCCACATGCAGATTTATACAAGGTAGTGAATATAATGATGGAACCTGGGATGTACCTGGGTAGTGGGGAAGTGAAGGCATTAAAGGACAGTAAAGGTAGTGGGATCCATGGATTTCAGGTGGAGGTTATGTGGGAGACCAGGAGCTTGAAGTTGAAATTACAGAGGTGAGGCAGTTATTGGTAATGATATCAACAGTATGACTAATGGGTTTGTGGCTGGGCTGGGATGATGTGAAAGAAAAGGTTATGGGAAGTGACTTCAAGAGATGGTGAGGCCACGTAATTGGCTATATCCTTAAGTGGATATTGAAATCACAGAAGTTGTGGGAGAAAATCACAGTGAACCAGGTGCTGATATTTCCAATAAATCAATGAAAGGGAGTGACTGAGAGGTTGGTGGAGGGTAGCCATTAGGAGGGGTGGCAACTAGCATAGTCTGATGGTGTACACTTTAAGTGGGCTTGGGTTTTTCAGGAAAGAAGGAACAAAAAGGTCCTGGAAGTGGCAAAGAGGAAGAAGAGGATAATTTTCTACCTCTGGATCCAGTGAGTGATATGAAGGGTGTGGGAAAGAAAACATTCACCATCTGAGAAATGTCCATGGAAGAAGAAACCCAAGGGAAGAGCCAAACTTTCTTTAGAACAAAAAACTGAATGAAATATTGAAGATATAGAGGAATTTGTTGGTGATGGGCTTGGAGTTTCAGAGGGCATGGCAAGAGGGCTTGGGGGTTCACTGATGAGCAGGATATTGAGTCAGATTAGGGAATATATTGAATCTTAAGGGGTTAGAAATCCAGGTAATGAAACATGCTGGGAGACTAGGACTTGTGGAGGTGTCAGGGATGTAAGATGTGTCCAGATTAGTCCTGTTGGGCCATTAGGAGGTGGTGGATGATCAGTCCTAATTAGAGCCTTCTTAAGGGGTTGATCTCTTGGTCACTTTGTTTTTGTGAAGCTGGTGGAGAGAGGCTAGACCAGCGGAACTTACACCATAGCACTTGATATTCCCTTGCCTCCCCTAAAATTTTCTGTGTTCCTTTCCAACCCTGGGATAAGGGACTTATTAGACTTTTCAACAATGGTAGTACCTTGGGAAAATTTAACTTATGTTCTCCAATGTCTATTAAATCCTACCCAAACCACTACAAATAAATATATGATCTAAGTAAAATGTATGCTTGTTATGTAAACTGTAAATACAGTTTCAAGGCAAGTACCCTAGCCCTCCCAAACACCTTACAACTAGATTGCTGCACTGAGGCTCCTTTCTTTTACCTTTTAAGTATGCAAATTTCAATCATTAGGAATATAGATCCATAGAATGAGTTCCCACATACCATCACCTGGATTGAACAGTTGTTAACTTATGGTCATACTTCATTTATTTTTTTCTTTTACTGAAATATCTTCAAGTAAATTACAGACATTAAAGCATTCCTAAATATTTTTGAAAAAATTTTAATGTTCATTTATTTTTGAGAGAGACAGCTTGAGCAGGGGAGGGGCAGAGAGAGAGAGAAGAAAGAATCCAAAGCAGGTTCAAGGCTCTGAGCTGTCAGCACAGAGCCAGATGCAGGGCTCAAATCCACAAACCATGAGATCATGACATGAGCCAAAGTCTGATGCTCAATCAAATGAACCCCCCAAGCACCTCTCATTTCTAAATACTTTAGTATCATAAGCCTTTTCTATATAGAGATTCTGAAGCTGTCACTTCCTTTCAAGATGTGGTGTCAAGAAATGGGCAAGAGTGTTCCAGATATAGAATGACCAACCAAATGTACAGAAAGAAGGACTAGACTAAAGTTTCTTAATGCAGATTACAATCTCTGACATTAGTCATTTTAAAACCACAGTACACTATTGGCTCAAGTGCATTTGTGGTCCCCAAGTTCTTTGCACATGTATTGCTGCTGTCAAGTCAGGCTTCCCCTGTCTTGTATTTACATAATTGAATTTTTGTTGATTTTAGACTACTGAAAATATTTTGAATTGGAATTCAACCCTCCAGTGAGTTAGTTAATCCTTTTCTGCTTTGATTCATCAGCAAAGTTGGTAAGTAAACTCATATATTCATGCAAATATAAAGTAGCTAGTTACTTTCTAAAATTGAAACTTTTACTACCTCAGAATTGTGGAGACTGCAGTAAGATCATTTCAGGCACGAAGAGTGGACTTTTTGTAGGATAAATGATTTAAGTTAAATATTCCAGATTAATGATTGAAATCTATCCTTTTTAACTATTCAAACCTTCTTGCTTAACAGACTGGTATCTAAATACAATTTTCTGAGAAATTCTAAATCATTCCAGAATAACTATTTAATATAAGTAAAATCACCAAGGAATATCTTAGTAGGGACTTGGAAACACCCACATTATTCATGACAGCTAAATCTAAGGTTGGATTGGCTTTCTGAAGTCTCCATGGGTTTGCTTGGGTGGCTTCTCAGTTAACTGTTCTCACAATTACACAGGGTACTTTTTTTTTTTTTAACTTAACTGTGAGAATGGGCTGAATGGACATCTGGCTCTGCCTCCTGCTTCTAAAATGAGAATTCAGGGGCACCTCAGTGGCTCAGAGGGTTAAGTGTCTGACTCTTGGTTTCAGCTCAGGACATGAGCTCACGGTTTTGTGAGTTTGAGCCCTGCATTGGTCTCTATGCTGGCAGTGCAGATTCTGCTTGTGATTCTCTACCTCTCCCCCTCCCTCTCTCTCTGCCCCTCCTCCACTTACACTGTCTCTGTCTCTATAAAAATAAATAAATAAACTTTTAAATTTTTAAAAAATGGGACTTCACTGGGAGCATGTAGTCAACTGTTAGACAACTGGTATTTTTGTAAAATTTCAGATTGGATACATAATATGCCTTAGCAGAAGTCATAGTCTTGGTAATACTCAGACTCAAAATATCAAATCGGTATTGTAGAACTCTGCATTCCTATATGGCCCCAATAGGACCATTCTATATCGTCCCCAATTCTTGGGTATTTCAGAATGAGTTCTGTAACTATAGCCTTCATGAAGAGGCACCATACCGCAGTAATTAAGAACATAGGTACTAGACTTTGTCTAGGCCTAAAGCCTGTCTTTACCACTTACTGACTGTGGGATTGGGGTACTTTTTTTTAACCTTAGTCGAAAATAGTTTCCTCATCTGTTAATGATGAAGATAGTATAAGCACCTATCTCATACAGCAGTTGTGAGGATTAACAGCATTCATTCAAGCAATGTGACAAAAATTTAGTAAATATTAACTACTATTATTTATCACTGATCTGATAGTTCTCATTGGGACCCGAGGTATTAGATACCATTTGGTCTTATATTCATGAAGTTCTTCATGTAGATTTAAATATGTCTACTCTGGAGATATTATAGGCTGCCATGTAGTCTTCCGCATTTGCCTCATCAGTTTAATTTCCACTCCCGTGCCTCCAGAGGCCTGGTAAAAGCAGTTTAAAGATGCATGAAGAGTGCTTACACACCTTCTAATTTGAATAAACCAAAGTAGCTCTGGCCTCTTATTTGCTTGTCCTAAATCTTTAGATTAGCTTCCATGGTGGCTGGCAACCACACCAACTTTCCAGGGGGGAGAAATATAGGAAGTCCTTATTTTTTCCCATACATGAATCTATAGATACACTGCTTTCAGCATCCTGATATTCACCTGGTAAACAATAGTGATTTTCCCTATATGTTAACTGAAGTAGTAATAAAACTACTTAAAACAGTGACAAAAATTAGCACAAGTAACTTTGATAGGCATTGGCCAGAGAAAGAGTTAACATATATGCCATGTTTTTATTCTTCACTTTAAAACTCTTTTTTTATAGTTTATTGTCAACTTGGTTTCCATTTAACCCAGTGCTCTTCCTTCCATGACCATCACCTCCCTTCCCCTTTGCCCCTCCCCCTTCAGCCCTCAGTTTGTTTTCAGTATTCAAGAGTCTCTCATGATTTGCCTCCGTCCCTCTCCCTAACTCTTTTCCCCCCTTCCCCTCCCCATGGTCCTCTGTTAGGTTTCTCCTGTTAGACCTATGAGTGCAAACATATGGTATCTGTCCTTCTCCGCCCGACTTATTTCGCTTAGCATGACACCCTCAAGGTCCATCCACTTTGCTATGAATGGCCAGATTTCATTCTTTCTCATTGCCATGTAGTATTCCATTGTATATATAAAGTTCTGATGATTCTTTGTAAAGATTGTGTATAAGGGTATTGGATATTCTCTTAGCCAATGGGAGTGTGCATCTGGAACTTTGTAAATTTTTTTTAAATGTTTTTATTTATTTTGAGACAGAGAGACACAGAGCATGAGCAGAGGAGGGCAAAGAAAGACAGGGAGACACAGAATCGGAAGCAGGCTCCAGGCTCTGAGCTGTCAGCACAGAGCCCGATGCGGGGCTCGAACCCACGAACGTGAGATCATGACCGGAGCCAAAGTCGGAGGCTTAGCCAACTGAGCCACCCAGGCGCGCCTGGAACTTTGTATTACTATTGTAATTTGTATTACTTTGATGTAATATTTTTTGTTTTCTAGGAATAGATAATTCATTTCTTGAAACTTTTTATTTTTACAGTTTGTAACTTTAGAATAAATGTAAAAATAATACAGAGTATTTCCATATACTCATCACTCAGTTTCCCTTTACATTTACATCTTATATAACCATGGTACAATTATCAAAACTAAGAAAATAATCATGGCACAATAGTATTAACTAACAGAATGTATAAATATTTTATCAGTGTTTTTTTTTTTTTTTTTTACTATTGTTCCAGAATCCAATTCAAGACCTCACATGGCAGGTAGATGTCATATTTTCTTCTTCTCCAATTGAAATCCCCATCAAAGTTGCACCAGCATTCTTCTCAAAGCTAGAACAAACTATCTTAAAATTCATATGGAACCACAAAAGACCCCGAATAGCCAAAGTAATATTGAAGAAGAAAACCAAAACCTGAGGCACCACATACCAGACTTTAGCCTCTACTACAAAGCTGTCATCATCAAGACAGTATGATACTGGCACAAAAACAGACACATGGACCAATGAAATAGAATAGAGAACCCAGAACTAGACCCACAAATATATGACCAATTAATCTTTGACAAAGCAGGAAAGAGTGTCCAATGGAAAAAAGACAACCTCTTCAACAGGTGGTGTTGGGAGAGCTGGACAGCAACATGTAGAAAAATGAAATTAGACCACTTTCTGACACCATTCACAAAAATAAACTCAAAATGGATAAAGGATCTGAATGTGAGACAGGAAACCATAAAAACCCTTGAGGAAAAAGCAGGAAATAGCCTCCTAGACCTCAATCGCAGCAATTTCTTCCTCAAC
>PJEM01008680.1:0-25506 GCA_004023845.1 Helogale parvula | reverse complement strand
AAAAAAAACTAATAGGCAACCAACAGAATGGGAAAAGATAGTGGCAAATGGCATATCAGATAAAGGGCTAGTATCCAAAATATACAAGAAGCTCACTAAACTACATACACAAATAATGAATGATCCAGTGAAGAAATGGACAGAAGACCTGAATAGACACTTCTCCAAAGAGGACATCCAGATGGCCAACAGGCACATGAAACAATGCTCAGTGTCACTCATCATCAGGGAAATTCAAATCAAAACCACACTGAGATACCACCTCACACCGGTCAAAGTCGTTAAAATGAACAAATCAAAAGACTATAGATGCTGGCGAGCGTGTGGAGAGACGGGCACCCTCCTACACTGTTGGTGGCAATGTAAACTGGTGCAGCCGCTCTGGAAAACAGTGTGGAGGTTCCTCAAAAAACTATCGATAGAACTCCCCTATGACCCAGCAATAGCACTGCTAGGGATTTACCCAAGGGATAAAGAAGTGCTGAGGCATAGGAGCACATGTACCACAATGTTCATAGCAGCACTGTCAACAATAGCCAAATCATGGAAAGAGCCTAAATGTCCATCAACTGATGAATGGATCAAGAAAATGTGGTATATATATACAACGGAGTACTATATGGCAATGAGAAAGAATGACATATGGCCATTTGTAGGAAAGTGGATGGACCTTGAGGGTGTCATGCTAAGCGAAATAAGTCAGGCAGAGAAGGATAGATACCATATGTTTGCATTCATAGGTCTAACAGGAGAGACCTGGCAGGGGACCATGGGGAGAGGAAGGGAGAAAGAGAGCGGGGAAGAGTGAGGGACACAGACCAAGGGAGACTACTGAATACTGGAGACGAACCATGGACTAAAAGGGGAGGGGGAGGTAGGGAGGGGGTGATGGTCATGGTGGGGAGCACTTGTGGGGAGAAGCGCTGGGTGTTAGATTGAAACCAATTTGACAATAAACTGTTTTAAAAAAAGAAAATAAAAGCATTTAATATCTCTTAAAAAAAAGAGTTTAACACTCAACTGACTAAGTCATCCTGGAGGCCCAAGAGGGTGATATTTTAAAATGATCTGTGTCTTAAGTGTGCTTGATATTGAGATATAATGGCTTTTAGCCCCTGTCAATGGATATAGCTAGGAAATTATACACACACACACACACACACACACACACACACACACACTTATATGTGCACACATCTGTATTTCTGTATGTATCTATCTAGATTACATTAATAAAAACCATGATAGGACGCCTGGGTGGCTCAGTCAGTCGAGTAGCTGACTTCAGCTCAGGTCATGATGTCATAATTTATGAGTTCGAGCCCCACGTCGGGCTCTGTGTTGACAGCTCAGAGACTGGAGTCTGCTTCAGATTCTGTGTCTCATTCTCTCTCTGCCCTTCCCCTGCTCATCCTCTTTTTGTCTCTCAAAAATAAATAAACATTAAAAAAATTTTTAAAAAGCCATGAGTCCATATTGATTCCTATGATTCCAACCCAGTATACAGGGTTCATTTTAGCTTCCTCCTTTTCCTTATTTGTACCTTTTTTCTTTGACACGGAGAAACCTGGTTCTCATTATCTGCAATATATTTACTTAATTTTTGAACTCTAGTTTATTAATAAGGTAGTTTCAGAATCTTTATGAGAAATGTATTTGTGAGCTAGATTGCAGTGTTTTATACCTTTTTTTATTTGTTTGTTTTCCTGTCAACACTTTGTTTTTCAAAGTTACTTAGGTCAGCCTTTTTTTCCCCTTCTCCTTCACCATGTGACTTGATTGTAATACAGTTATATTTATTTGTCACAGTCTTCAGTTCATCACCCTTTCCCCTGACATTTGGGCTGAATTTTCTAAAATTTAAATACAACTATTCTATGGGGTGTTGACAACTGCAGATAGAAGGGTATCCATTAATACTATACAGGACAGTTCCATCACTCTGAAAAGTTCCTAATGCTGCCCCATTAATTTCAGACCTTCCCCTCACCCCAATGCTTGGCAACCACTGACCTTTTTTTCCACCCACAATGTTTTCTTTTTTCCAGAGTATAATAGGAAAGCAATCATATGATGTGTATGATTTTTAGCTTGAATTTGGCTCTTTAACTTAGCAAAGTGCATTTAAGTTTCATCCAAGTTGTGTGTGTTGATATTGATTTCTTTTTAGACCTGAATAGTGTTCCATGGTAGGATGCACCATCGTTTTTTAAACCATTAACCCAATGAAATGCATTTAGATTGTTTCTATGTTTTCACTGTTATGAATAAAGCATAATAGCTTTAAGCATGTGTGTATAGGTTTTTGTGTGGGCATAAATTTTTATTATTCTTGGGTAGGTACTTAGCAAAGGAATCAGTAACTTTAAAAAGTATTTATCCAAATATCCAGAGAAGGAAAAGAAAAACCTAAGTATTCAGTACCATATTTTTATTATTACCACATTAATCCTGTATCGTTGCAGTGAATTTTCATAACTCCCAACTTTACGTCACCATCACCATTTACTCTCATTATCTTCCAATTTTGCATCTTCTGAATACAAATGTTTGCATTTGTATTCTCCCATAATTACTGTCTTATAATCTCCATAGTGATCCAACATGTTCTATTTTGGTTTATTGTTACATAGATTAACGTAGACCCTTGATCACATCTTCCCTGAAACAAACGTACTTGGATGCAAAATGAGTATTCTTGAAGCCAGGTCCTGACCCTGTTTACAAGTTTTTGAAAAACATTGACTTTGTAATGACTATTTTTTAAGGAGATTCCCTTTGTGTAGTCAGAATGAGCAATGACCTACCTGACATTAATTGAGAGTCTTCTTAAAGAACCCCTGTCCTAATATATCAAACCTATCACTTGCTACAGAGGTTGGAATTGCTGTCATTAGCATCACTCTTTGGGGCCGAGGTTCAGTCATTTTCTTGTTTCTGTTAAAAATGCATATTTTTAATCTGTTAGGGCAGATGTTTAGCACATTAGCTAGCTGTCACCTCAGAGATATTGCAGTTCTGATCTCTGAGATTCTTCTCTACTGACACTTTTGATTAGTCTGCAAACACTCAGTTCTGTTTCACTAAACTATGAGCTCCTAGATTGAGGGTGGAGTTCATCTCTGTATTCCTACTATCTGACATGTAGTAGGTGGTCCATATATACTTTTCAAATGGATAAATAAATGCATGATTAGTACATGATGCTTGAGGATAGAGGGTGAGGAATTTGTAGGGAAAGGCTCTTCTTATTTGGCATGTGCAGGAAAAGGCAAACCTAAATGGAAGGACATAGTAGGGGTTTGGAATACCAGTAAGCAGCAGGATGGTACACGTCTGTCATGGGATCATGGGAACAGTTGACACATAAATATGGTAACTATTTGAGGGCCAGCCACAAAGTTCAAAGCCTTTAGGAATCTGTGGCTGGGGGGGGCACCCTCTGGGGAGAGAATGGGCTAAAATTTCAACCTTGTTACTGATTACAGGAATTTGGTTTTTACTTCAAATAATATGGGGATCAATTTGGGATATAGTGTTTGGTTAAAAGAGTAACTTGATCTGATTTTTATTTTAACAGCATCATTCTGATTATGTTCTTGGGAGTAGAATGAGATGGGAGGGCAAAGACAGCATCAGAGGCATCAGTAAGGAGGCTATTACAGTAATGTAAGCCAGAGGTGAGAGTGGCTTGGATCAGTATGGATGCAGTAGAAATTATGAGAAGTAGTCAGATTCAGCATATGTGCTGAAGATAGAGTTGTTGGCATTTTATGATGTGCAATACTAGCTCTATTTCCTCTGTGGCTAACAAAACAGAATAAAGCAAAACACTATAATATCTACTAACTATAATACGTAAATTGATATTAATAGTTAAAGCAGAACTGATTTCTCAGTAAAGAAAACCTTTCTTGATGAGAAATTTCCTTGGAGTCAGTGTGTTTCTACCAGCTGATATAAGGCCTTCAAGTCCATGTTTTCCAGCTGCCTTCTGTAAGGAGCTTTAGCAGAGAAGTATTTACATTATCTCTATTCCTGCTGATTGAATCTGTAGCAAACAAAACAGTGTGTATAATTTTATCTCACTTGAGAGCATTTCTGACTGTGGATCTGTCACTTCTCATATGGGAAATAGAATTCTTTCAGGATGTACTGCTTGCAGGAAAAGCTTTTACCCAGTGAGGTAAATATGCTATGAAAACACTTTGATCAGATAAGGGTTCACGAACCCCATCCCATCCACCCATGTACACACATTCAGCTTCATGTATTTTAAGTGAGGGTCTCTGGTCCTGATATGAGAAGACAGAGTCTTAGTTAGAATAACAATTGATAATTCCAATCGCTGGGTAAAATTTTCATTGTTGAACTTCTACTGATTACCCAGATGATTTTACAAGATTATGTAACACCTGTTCTGAAAGGATATTAATGAGTAGGAAAGCGTCTGATTTGTATGTTGATATATGTCACATGGATTGGAATTAAACTCCTTAATTCATTAACACCTCTCAGAATAGCGCTCCCTCCCCTGCTTATTACTCTAACATAACTAGGCATACAAGCAGCAAGGGAAGTGTTAAGGGGATCTGAATCCCTCAGAAGACTTGTAGTTTCACGAAGGAATCTAACTTGATTGAAAAATATAATCTACCTTCACTCTAGGATCTGTAGCAGTGTCTAACAGCAATCTCCAGGAATCCTTAGTGCCTGAAGAGGTCACCAGGGACAGCAAGCAGAGAAGTTTGGTTGAGATCCCTCCTTTTCAGGGATTACATTTGGCCCTTTATTGAGGTGAGAGCTAGAGAAGTCTTTTTGATTTTGTCAGTGTGCCTCTCTATAGGGTAGTAGCTAGAGACTGAGGTTTGCATGCAGGAGGGTGCCTATAATGGAAATAGTTATTTTCCAGTTTGTTTGAACACTCAAGAGAAATTACGTTTTGATGGACCCCTATTTGGACAGAAGTAAAAATTTCAAAACCTAAGTGTTGAAGACCTAAGTGATAATTCTGGATCTTTGTCTCTTATTGTGCTTCAATGTACTATAAAAAGTATAACAAAGTCAGAAAGTTTTCTCTTCCATCACTATTTAAATAGATTAGGGTTCTCAGAATGTTCATAGGCGCATTACTGATTCTTGGAAAATCTATTTTTACAGAGTGCATTATATGTCTGTCCATTCTGTAAAAATAGAATTTTACTGGGTGAAGATATATATTCAGAGTCAGTTTATAAACCTCATAAGAAAATCATGCTCATGATTTTGTAATCTCATGACATACACACACAGGATACCACAACAAAATTCACAAGCAGGCGGTAAGAAACAAAAAGGCCTCAGTAATAAAATATTTTCATTTGTTCAAATTTTAAATTGTTTATTGAGCAAGTATTATATGCTAAGAACTGTTGTAGGAGATATAAATACAAATGTGGGCAAAACAGATGAAATCCCTTTTCTCTTATGTTCTATTATGTGTGTTAAGGGGGGGTGTGAGATGTCCAGACAATCAATAATAAATAAGGCAACATACAAGGTGACTTTCATAAAGAGACAAATGCTATAAAGAAAATGTAGTTCTTTGATAGAGTACCTGTGGGCCTGTATGATGAAGCTAAGCCAGAATTAACAAGGTAATCAAGGAAGGCCTTTCTAAGGATGGGATGTTTGAGAGTTGATACCTAAACAACAAGGAGTGGACCATGTGTAGACTACAGTAAAGTAACTTCCAGAAGGATTAACAAGGGCAATTGCCCTAAAGAGGCAACCACCTTGGCATGTTTGGCAAGAATGGAGGTATGAAGGACAGTTAGGATGTTCTTAAAGTGGTATAGGCCTAAAATAATGGTGGCCTTGAACTAGCAAGAGAGCAATGGAAATGGAGAGAACTGAATGGGTTTAGGGTATTTTTGGTGGTGGAGTTATTAAAACTTGTAGATAGATATATTGCATATGGGAGGTAAGAGAAAGAGAATCATAAATAATAACTTCTAGGTTTTTGGCTTGAGCAGTTGGGTGGGTGGTGGTATGCCATTTAACTGAGGTGGAAAAGACTAGAAGAGAAATATATTGGGGTGTGAGTGGAAATTAAGACTCCTGTTTTCTACATGTTAAGTTTGAGATGCCTATTAGACATGCAAAAATGACTGCCAAGAGTCGTCACTATAAAGCTCATGTTCATACAGAACCTCCTTAGGTCTTCTGTAGAGATATGTTTCTTGTTTTATGCACTGATTAAATGAACTTGGTTCTCCAGTCTTTTAAACCACAACAGAGTAAAAACTTGAGCTCTCCCTCTCTTTTGCAACAGATCCTATATGTCAAACTACCTTCTGAAATTATTCACCCAACCTCACATGTTCAAAGCTATCTATATGATCTTCCTCTTCATACTTGTTCCTTTTACATCTTTTATCTCTATCAGTGATTAACCCCATGCCCCAAGCTTATTCCTAGACTCTGTCCCTCTCTCACCCCAATGTTTAGTGGATTACTAATTCATGTCTCAGTGTCTCTCTGATAGCTCTCTTGTTCTACATCTAAGCTGCTACTACCATTCAAGATCATGCTACTTCTTGTCTGGGTTATCATATAAACATATGCTGCTATACCATGTTCTTTTTTTATTTTTTATTTTTTTCCTTTTATAATTTATTGTCAAGTTGGTTTCCATATAACACCCAGTGCTTATCCCAACAGGTGCCCTCCTCCATGCCAATCACCCCCCTTTCCCTCTCCTCCACTCCATCAGCCCTCAGTTTGTTCTCAGTATTCAAGAGTCTCTCATGGTTTGCCTCCCTCTCTCTCCCCAACTATTTTTCCCCTTCCCCTCCCCCATGGTCCTCTGTTAATTTTCTCCTGTTCCGCTTATGAGTGAAAACATATGATACCATGTTTTTTAAAAAAATTGTTTTTACATTTATTTATTTTTGAGAGACAGAGATAGATTACAAGTAGGGGAGGAGCAGAGAGAGAAAAAGACACAGAATTGGAAGCAGGCTCCAGGCTCCGAGCTGTCAGCACAGAGACTGACACTGGTGTTGAACTCACAAGCTGTGAGATCATGACCTGAGCTGAAGTTGGACGCTCAACCGACTGAGTCACCCAGGCACCCCTTGTATACCATGTTCTTAAATCACCTTTTACCCTCTATATTTTGGGTAACTCCTGCTTATTCTTCAGAGTTCAGCTCAGAGATAACTTTTTCAAGGAAAACTTCACAGACATCTCCAAATTGTCCCCCACCTTATTTAGATTAACCCCGATTATATGACCCTATAGTGTCCCGTAATTGTTGGTGTTATAATGGCCTCTTTATTTGCCTCTTCAGTTGCACTGTGAACTTGTAGATGTCAGAGATTATATCTCTCATTGTCACATCTACATTGCCCAACATGGTGTCTGACATGTGATTGGCATTCAGTTTTTTTTTTTACTTTTTTCAAGTTTATTTATTTTTGAGGGAGGGGTGAGCAGAGTTGAGGGAGGGGCAGAGAGTCAGTGAGAGAGAGAGAGAGAGAGAGAGAGAGAGAGAGAGAATCCCAGGACCCTTAACTGACTGAGGCACCCAGGTGCCCCTCAATAAATGTTTTTGAGCAAATGAATGTTTGAAGCAAATTAGAAAAAAAAAACCCGGTTGAAGGGAAACTGACAATAGTAAGTAATGATAGCTTATACTTATATAAGTGAGGAAGGAAACAATGAAATAAGTCATAAAAATCTCAAAAAGTACCATATTCTGGGGTCATTTAGCATTGGGATTCTAAGTATTACACTGCATTATGATTTTGTATTATAGATTATATAGCATAATGCAGTTATTTCCATTAGTTTTAACAACACTGGGGCATCTAGAAAAGACTATATTTAGTTGTCTCCATTTAAGAAGGTGTAGGAGTATGTACTACCTGATATGACTTATGACTGATATGCATCAAATCAGGTTGAGGAAAAATTATTATAAACCAATAATTTCAACACAATCAGTTTTGGAACTTTTGTGTTTCCCTCCAAATTGATATGCAGGTTTACATATAGACAAGGAATATCAGAACTGAAGCTCAAACCAACCTTCTATTTATACATAAAGTGCTACTGAGTTCACTTTCTGAGAGCATCCTAAAAATCTCACATACTGGACAATAAAAGAAAACATTTCTCTAAATAGAAATGTCTTCAAAATGTCCATGATCTGTGTAAATAAAGTTGTTAATGCTTTGATATAAAGAAGGATGAGATTGATGACTCCTGCCTAGACCCTCTGCTTTATTGCTCTATACCACTATACATTATTCTCTTTGGTCTCATTTTCCTGTCGCTGGTGTTTTCCCTAAAGCTCTTATCTCCAATTTACTAACTCAATAAATTGCTATAGTATACAGAATATATATAATAAAAATCTGAGCAACTATGAATCCACAGTAAGTGGTCAGTAATATTATAAATATTTATTAAGGAGTAATTGATGCCCATCACTTAGAGACAGCCAAAACAGGATAAATTGGCTATATTCCACTCATTGCTTACATCTTCATAGGATTATCTTTTGCAGGGATGGGTGTTTGGGGTTGAGATGGGTAAACTGAGTAGATTGGGGGAAGAGGGACTATTGCAAACCAATAAAAAAGAAAGAGCTAACTCCATTCAGAAGCCTTTTCTGTAAGTGTGATACTAATCAAACATTTAAAAATATAAATTACTTTTTTCTTTGAAGATAAAGCTCTCATTAAAGTGAGAGAGAACTGTATGATTTTAGGATGGGCAACTGATAGATTTCTGTTATCCAGTTTAAGTGGGCCCGGATGTGTGACATGTTGTATAGACGTGGGATGGGACTGAGAGAAAAAACTCCTTCCAAGGAGACCAAGATTCATTTATATCTTTTTAAGGTCAGGATTTTGTTAAAGAACAAAAATAAAAACACAAAAATACTTTATATAGAACAAAAAAATATTCTATACTCAGTACCTAATACTAGAAGGTAGATACTTAGGGAGTTGTCTGATAAGAGTTGACATGGAATCTACAAATCATGAAGAGAAACTAATATTGATTTAGTGTTTATTATATGCTTTGCTTTACAGTTTTCCTTTTCTTTTTATCTTCACAACAATCCTATGAGGTAGGTACTATTATCCCATTTTTCAGATGAGAAAATTAAGGGATCCAGGAGGTGACGTTAATTGCCCAAGATAACATAGGAAGTGATGGAATTGTTATTTAAATGTGGATATCTGGACTCCAAAAGCTATGACATTCCACTAAAATATGTAGTTCTGTTCTCCTGCAAGCACCATATTCCTTTCCATTCTCTACTGCTTCACCCATGTTTCTCGGCAGGGAAATAAATTTCGCATGTTGACTTTGCAAAATCCAAAGTGTGGATGTGGAAACACCTGGTCACAATTCTGTAACCCCAGAAATTCTTGGAGTGCTTGCACAAATGATTTATAGCAGGATTGGTTTTAATCTGATTTGAGTACTCCATAATCTGAGGGGCTCAGAGAGCTCTCTCATCAGCATGCTGTGTGGGCCAAGGAAGACCATATTAAAGGTTCGAGGTAGAAGTGAGAGCTCTGTAGGAGTGAGAGAATAATCCTGCTGAGTCTTCAGTAGTGCTTAGAAACTTGTAAGATGCCCTTCTGTAAGGAGCTTTGAGAATAGAGTCACAGTAAGGCCCCAGTATAGAATTATGTGGTTTATGAATACATTTGTTTCATCCAAGTGTGGCACCTCTGCTGGGTACTAATGGACATGCGAATTATAATCAGAAACGGATTTTTAAAAGAAGAGAAGTATCAGAATGCATTTAATGTTTTTTACTGGAAAAATAACAATATTTCTTTCAAGTGACATAGAAACCAAAATATTTCAGTTTTTCCTGTGACACTAATGAATCACAGACAGGGTGAGCTTGCCAAAGACACAGAAACAAAATATATTCTTTGTTGAACCTGAAGAGTGTCAGGTAGAAGTATGTTTTTATTTAGGTTTCAACTTTGAATAAATGAATGAATGAATTAAAAGGTCTTTTGTATTCTTCTGTTCCTCCCTGAATTCTGAAAACATTTTCTCAAAGACACAATGTTCAAAATGGTGTTATTTCTGCCAGTATGAAAAATTCATTAAGATCTATCTGTATACATGTTGTAATAACAACAACTGTTTATTGAGAAGTTACTATGTTCTAAACATGTTCTAATGTAACACCCACAAGAATCATGTAGTACTGGGTACTATTATTGATATTACTTTACAGATGAGGAAATAGGCTCAGAGAGCTTACATTTATTGATCTAGTTCACACCGTTAGAGCCTAGTAATTTTAAATGACTCCTATAACTACTGCACTATTGTTTAAGGATTATGTGTAAATAGTACCCTCAAGTAACTAGCCCCAGATAAGAACACGGGTAGTAATAGAGATAAAGAATTATACTAGGGGCGCCTGGGTGGCTCAGTTGGTTGAATGACTGAGTTCGGCTCAGGTCATTATCTCATGGTTTGTGGTTCCGGCCCCGCATCAGGCTCTGTGCTGACAGGTAGCTCAGAGCCTGGAGCCTTCTTCTGATTCTTTGTCTCCTTCTGTCTCTGCCTCTCCCCCGATCATGCTGTGTCTCTGTCTCTCAATAATAAATAAATGTAAAAATAAATTTAAAAAAAGCAATTATACACAGTCTTACTTGAGGAACCAACATTTAACAGAAAATTAAACTGGAAACTTAAAATGCTTTAAAATGCTTTATCTTAGTTTTAGGTATATGGATATAATGTCCTGCCATTCAACACCCTTAAGTACCGAGAAACAAGTAGTTTGTTAACACATTTACCGATTGTAGAGTACACCCATCTCAGAGCACTTCTTAGAGATGTGGCTGGAGGATCATTATAGTGAAGGATAGCAATGGTTTTTTTTTTTTTTGCAGTTTTCTTCAGATTATTTTTTAAAGTTCTTTTTAATTTTATTTATTTATTTTTGTTTATTTTTAAATAGTTTATTGTCAATTTCGTTTCCATATAACACCCAGTGCTCTACCCCACAAGTGCCCTCCAACATTACCACACCCTCCCTTCTCCCTCCCCCTCCCCCCTCAACCCTCGGTTCATTTTCAGTATTCAATAGTCTCTCAGGTTTTGTGTCCCTCTCTTTCCCCTACCTTTCCCTCTTCCCCTCCCCCTGGTCCTCCATTAGGTTTCTCCTGTTCTCCTGTTAGACCTATGAGTGAAAAATATGGTATCTGTCCTTCTGTGCCTGACTTATTTCGCTTAGCATGACACCCTCAAGGTCCATCCACCTTACTACAAATGAACATATTTCATTTTTTCTCATTGCCATGTAATACTCCATTGGATATATATACACCACTTCTTCTTGATCCATTCATCAGGGGATGGACATTTAGGCTCTTTCCATGATTTGGCTATTGTTGACAGTGCTGCTATGAACACTGGGGTACATGTGCCCCTACGCATCAGCACTTCTGTATTCCTTGGATAAATCCCTAGCAGTGCTATTGCTGGGTCATAGGGGAGTCCTGTTGATAGATTTTTGAGGAACCTTCATACTGGTTTCCAGAGCGGCTGCACCAGTTTACATTCCCACCAACAGCGTAGGAGGGTGCCCGTCTCTCCGCACCCAACATCTATAGTTTGTTGATTTGTTCATTTTAGCCACTCTGACTGGCGTGAAGTGGTATCTCAGTGTGGTTTTGATTTGTATTTCCCTGATGATAACTGATGTTGAGCATCGTTTCATGTGCCTGCAGACCATCTGGATGTCCTCTTTGGAGAAGTGTCTGTTTATGTCTTCTTCCCATTTCTTCACTGGGCTATTTGTTTTTCAGGTGTGGAGTTTAGTGAGTTCCTTGTAGATTTTGGATACTAGCCCTTTATCTGATATGTCATTTGCACTATCTGTTCCCATTTTCTCGGTTTCCTATTAGTTTTCTTGATTGTTTCCTTTGTAGTGCAGAAGCTTTTTATCTTGATGAGGTCCCACTAGTTCAGTTTTGCTTTCATTTCCCTTGTCTTTTGGGATATGTCGAGTAGGAAATTGCTGCGGTTGATGTCAGAGGTTATTTCCTAATTTATCCACGAGGGTTTTGATGGTTTCCTGTCTCACATTGAGGTCCTTCAGCCATTTTGAATTTATTTTTGTGAATGGTGTAAGAAAGTGGTCTAGTTTCATTCTTCTGCATGTTGCTGTCCAGTTCTCCCAGCACCACCTGCTAAAGAGGCAGTCTTTTTTCCATTGGATACTCTTTCCTGTTTGTCAAAAATTAATTGGCCTTACATTTGTGAGCCCAGTTCTGGGTTCTCTATTCTATTCCATTGGTCTATGTGTCTGTTTTTGTGCCAATACCATACTGTCTTGATGATGACAGCTTTGTAGTAGAGGCTAAAGTCTGGGATTGTGATGCCTCCCATTTTGGTTTTCTTCTTCAATATTATTTTGGCTATTCGGGGTCTTTTGTGGTTCCATACAAATTTGAGGATAGCTTGTTCTAGCTTTGAGAAGAATGCTCGTGCAACTTTGATGGGGATTGCATTGAATGTGTAGATTGCTTTGGGTAGTAATGACATTTTCACAATGTTTATTCTTCCAATCCATGAGCATGGAATATTTTTCTATTTCTTTGTGTCTTCAATCTTTTTCATCAGTTTTCTATAGTTTTCATCATATAGGTCTTTTACATCCTTGGTTAGGTTTACTCCTAAGTATTTGATGGTGTTTCGTGCCATTGTCAATGGGATCAGTTTCTTGATTTCTCCTTCTGCTGCTTCATTATTGTTGTATAGAAATGCATACAATTTCTGTACATTGATATTGTACCCTGAAATTTTACTGAATTCATTAATCAGTTCTAGAAGGCTTCTCGTGGAGTTGATTGGGTTTTCCATGTAGAGTATCATGTCATCTGCAAAATGTGAATGTTTGACTTCTTCTTTGACAATTCTGATGCCTTTTATTTTCTTTTGTTGTCTGATTGCTGATGCTAGGACTTCCAGCACTATGTTAAACAACAATGGTGAGAGTGGACACCCCTGTTGTGTTCCTGATCTCAGGGGGAAAGCTCTCAGTTTTTCTCCCATTGAGAATGATATTAGCTGTGGGCTTTTCACAAACTGTTTTCATAATGTTTAGGTAAGTTCCTTCTATCCCGACTTTCTTGAGAGTTTTTATTAAGAAGAGATGTTGTATTTTGTCAAATGCTTTTTCTGCATCTATTGACAGGATTATATGCTTTTTATCCTTTCTTTGTTAATGTGATGGATCACATTGATGGATTTGCGATTATTGAACCAGTCCTGTAACCCAGGAATGAATCCCACTTGATCATGATGGATAATTTTTTTATATGCTATTGAATTCTATTTGCCATTATCATGTTGAGTATTTTTGCATCTGTATTCATTAAGGATATTGGTCTGTAGTTCTCTTTTTTGGCTGGGTCTCTGTCTGGATTGGGTATCAAGGTGATACTGGCTTCGTATTATGAGTTTGTAAGTTTTCCTTCTATTTCTATTTTTTGGAATAGTTTGAGAATGTTCGGTATGAGCTCTGCTTTAAATGTCTGGTAGAATTCCCCTGGGAAGCCATCTGGCCTGGGCTCTTATTCATTGGGAGATTTTTGATAATGGATTCGATTTCTTTACTGGTTATCGTTCTATTCATGCTTTTTATCTCTTTCCGTTTGAATTTTGGTAGTGCATGTGCATTTAAGAATTTGTCCATTTCTTCTACGTTGTCCAGTTTTTTGGCATATAATTTTTCATAGTAATCTCTGATGATTGCTTTTATTTCTAAGGGATTGGTTGTAAAAGATCCATTTTCATTCATGATTTTGTCTATCTGGGTGCTCTCTCCTTTTATTCTAAGTAGCTTGGCTAACGTTTTATCAATTTTGTTTATATTTTCCAAAAACGAACTTTTGTTTTCATTGATCTGTTCAAAAGTTTTTTTTGGATTCTATTTTGTTTATTTCTTCCCTGATGTTTATTATTTCTTTTCTTCTTCTGGGTTTGCGGTGCTCTTTCAGCTCCCATTCTAGTTCCAGTAGGTGCTCTGTTAGATTTTAAATTTGCACTTTTTCTAGATTGCTGAAATAAGCCTCGATTACAATATACTTTTCTCTTAGGACTGCCTTTGCTGTGTCCCAGAGAGTTTGGATTGTTGTATTTTTGTTTTCATTTGTTTCCATATATTTTTTAATTTCTTCACTAAATGCCTGATTAGCCCAATCATTATTTAGTAGGGTGGTTTTTAACCTCCACATTTTTGGAGGTTTTCCAGACTTTTTCCTGTGGTTAATTTCAAGTTTGATAGTATTGATAGCTGAAAGTGTGCATGGTATAATCTCAATTCATTTATATTTATGGAGGGCTGCTTCATGCCCCAGTATGTGATCTATCTTGGAGAATGTGTCATGTGCACTCGAGAAGAAGGTGAATATCCTAACTTCCGGATGCAGAGTTCTAAATATATCTATCAATTTCATCGGTTCCAATGTGTTGTCAGGTCCATTGTTTCTATAGTGAGTTTCTGTCTGGTTGATCTATCCATTGCTGTCAGTGGAGTATTAAGGACCCCTGCTATTAGCACATTCTTATCAATAAGATTGTTTCTGTCTGTGATTAACTGTTTTATGTATTGGACTCTCTCAAATTTGGGGCATAGATGATTATAATTGTTAGCTCTTCCTGATGGAGAGACCTTGTAATTATTACATAATGTCCTTCTTCATCTCTTGTTACTGCCTTTACTTTAAAGTCCAGTTTGTCTGCTATAAGTATGGCTACTCCAGCTTTCTTTTGGCTTCCAGTCGCATGACAGATATTTCTCCATCCCTTTACTCTCAACGTGAAGGTGTCTTCTGGTCAAAAATGAGTCTCTTGTAGGCAACAAATAGATGAATTTTTTTTTTTTATCCATTCGGCTACCCTATGTCGTTTGGGTGGAGCATTCAGTCCATTTACAATCAGTGTTATTATTGAAAAATGTGGGTTTAGAGTCATTGTGTTCTCCCTAGAATTCATGTTTATAGTGGTATCTCTGGCACCTTGTATTGTTTGCAACATTTCCCTCATAGAGTCCCTCTTAGGATTTCTTGTAGGGCTGGTTTGGTGGTCATGATTTCTCTCAATTTTTTGTTTCTTTGGGAACACCTTTATCTCTCCTTCTATTTTGAATGACAGTCTTGCTGAATAAAGGATTCTTGGCTGCATGTTTTTTCTGTTCATCACATTGAAGACTGCCTGCCCTTCCTTCCTGGCCTGCCAAGTTTCATTAGATAGGTCTGTAACCACTCAGATAGGATTCTTTTTGTACGTGAGGGCCTTTTTTCCCTAGCTGCTTTCAGAATTCACTCTTTATCTTTATATTTTGCCACTTTCACTATGATATATTGTGCTGAATGTCAAATGAAATTAAATCTTAGGGGGTTCTTTGTTCCTCTTCAGGAATTCCTATGATACAGATGTTGTTTTGTTTGATTATATCACTCAGGTCTTGAATTCTCCTTTCCTGCTCCTGGATCAATTTCTCTCCCTCTCTCTCTCTCTCTCTCTCTCTCTCTCTCTGTCTCTCTCTCTCTCTCTTTCTCTTGTCTCCTCTTTTGCTATAATTATATCTTCTAATTCACCTATTCGTCTCTGTGCCTCTTCAATCCTTGAGGTGGCCACCTCCATTTTATTATTCACCTCATTTATAGCCTTTTTAAACTCATCACATCTATTTTCATAGTCCCTAGTAATTGTATCAGTTACTTCTCTGATGCTTTTTTTAATCCCAGCAATTAATTTTATGACAAGTTTTTTAAGTTCTTGTTCAGTGATAATGTTGAGTTGTTCTGTGGCCATGACTTCTTCCTGGAGATTCTTCAGGGGAGAGTTCTTTCGTTTTGTGATTTTGGCTAGTTTTCTGTCTCTTGTCAGTTTTTAAAAGCTCATTATGCACTCTGCACGTGTTAGTATTGCTCTCTTAAATGAGGTTTATTTACTGTCCAGAGCCTGTCGTTTCAGGAAATATTCTTTTAATGTTGTCTCTCAGTTTCTCTTGTTGTTCCTTTGATTATTTTATTTCCCCACTCAGCGATGTTTGGGACATGCTTCCATGCGCACTTGACCTGTTTCTTGGGGTAGCCCTGAGAAGGAATACAGACAGACAAACACAGAGGGAAAAGAAACACACAAACGCATGGATAAATCAAACAAACAAGTAAACAACTTTAAAGGGGGAAAGGAAAGAAAGAAAATGGTGATGAAAGAGAAGAACATAAGAGAAAAAAAAATGAAGGGGGGGCAGAGACAACAAAGGACAATGGACAGTCTAAAAGTGTATAACCAGTTGAGGGGAGAGATAAGGATGAGATACAGGAGAATATATCTGGATGGCAGGAAAGAAAAAAAAAAGAGGAAGAAAGGAAAATAAGGATAAGAATTTAAAAAAATTTTAAGTAAAAAAGGGTAATAATAATTTAAAAAATCAGTAAAATAAAAAAAGAAAAGCAGGAGCTCCTCCTCATGGATAGGCGTGGTTTGGTATAGTAGGTCTTGGGGGCTGCTCTCAGAGGCCTTGCTGTGGTAGTTGCGGAGGATGAATGGTGGACCCCCAAGATCTACTGGAACTAAGTGCTGCAGGCCACTCTAATGAGTCCTATCTCCTTGTGCTGCAGCTGAGCCAAGCTGTATTTTCCAGGCCCGCCTTGTTTTAAAATCCTAGTCCATGCCCTTTTATGCTACCACAGATGAGATGTACTTGCTTTGGCGGCTGGCTTCTTAGCTGGGATGTCGTAGGGGGAGGGAGCAGTTTCTCTTGGCAGTGGCAGGGATTTGTGCTGTAGCTGCAGGAGGTGAAGTTCACACCCTCACAGACACTGTTGCCAACTCCCAGCCCCCAGCCAGGACCGAGATTGTGTAGACAGAGGGAGCAGTTTCTCTTGGCACCGGCATGGATTTGCGCTGCCGCTGCTGAAGGCGAGGTGTGCTGCAAGTGGCAAAGTGCATGCCCTCACAGACATCACCACCAACTCCCATTCCCCAGCTGGGATCCAGTAGGGGGAGGAAGCAGTTTGCCTAAGCGCTGGCAGGGATTTGCGCTGCTGTTGCCTGAGGCAAGGTGCCCTGCAGGAGGCAAAGTTCACTCCCCCACAGATGCCACAGCCCAACTCCCAGCCCCAAGCCAGGATCGCGACTGCATAGGGGGAGGGATCAGTTTCTCTTGGTGCCAGCCGGGATTTGGGCTGCTGCTGCCTGAGGCGCCTGGCGCTGCCAGAAATGAGCTGCATGCTCCTGCAACCAAAGCGCATGCCCCTGCCTCTGCTGCCACCAACTCCCTGGCGGGATCGAGTAGGGGTGGGGACTGTTTTTTCCCTGTTGGCACCTGTGATTAGGGCTTCGCTTGGCCAATTCTGGAGGTGAGATGCACTGTGGAAATGAGGTGTGTGCTCCGACTCCCGCAGCTGAAGCCAAAGTGTGTGCCCCTGGAGCTGCTGCCGCCACTGCTATGCAGGGGTGGAGGCTGTTTTTTCCCTTGTGTCACCCGGGTTCTGGTTTGGGCTACCCAGGGGTTATATATGGAGTGAGAGTTTTCTCTCCATGCGGGGTTAAGTGTTCTTTATCTCTTCTCTAGAGACAGTATTATGAGCATGTTAAGTTTCTTTCTCTTCCCTTTGTCTCTCAGGGTCTCTGCACGCTTTCTCCGTGTTGGGCTGGTGCTTCCACCTCCCCTGCCCCTCTCGGGCTGACCCGTTTTCCAATCTCCCCAGTTCGCACTCACTCACTCAGGCATCTTTGAGGTTGTCTTCTTTCTGTAGTCTGTATTTTCTCCTTCCACTCTTGCAGATGAGAGTAGTGTCCTTCTCAATTCGATAGATCAACAGTGACCTATTTATAGGGCAAATTGAGAGTATTCAATGGCGTTATGCATGAAAACACTTAGTATAGTGCCTAAAACATGGTCATTATGTATTAGTCAAGTTTTAGAGATTGAGATCAGTTCAATGATTGACCATAGAAGGAATTTAATGTAAGGAATTGGTAATTAGGGGTTGGATGAGCTGGAAATCAAGCAGGGGATGGTAAGGTAATCCACAGACTAACAATAATAGCAAGCCAGGACTTCAGAGGGATTAATAGGAAGTGGTGATATTACCAGAGCCCACAGGCTTAATCATCTGAGGTAAGCTTGAAATTTAGTGAGCCTATCTGTCAGGAACTCAATCTATAAGGAAAATTCAGCAGTCATAGGAGATGCCATCACAGGTGGAGAGGGGCAAAGAAAAATACCCTGGTTTTCCCTTCCTAGTACATAGAATCCCTCCAATTTCTCCCATTGGCTGAATCTGGCTGTAAACCAGCTCATGTGGGAACATGGAAAAGGCAACCTGAGGAGTCATCCTCCTTTCTGCCCTGGAAAGAAACAGAACAGAGCCTGGAAAGGATGAGGAAAAGGAAACAACTTACTTAACAATAATTATTATTGCTATTGTTGGCCTCACTAACACAAAGCAGAGCTAACTGGCTAGAGGCAGTCAGCAGTCTGTTACATAAGGGAAAATGTGGTAAATGATGAATCAGAGTCAGATTCTGTCATGACAGTTCCACATCATTTACATTAGTCATGATGCGACTGATTCACAGGGGATTTAACCTTTTGAAGTTCAACATACTGTGTTTCTGACTTGGAATATTATGTGTTAGCTCTGTGCATAAGCTTTTTCCTACCCCTAAACTTAGGCCACTTCCCAATTTCACAAATAAATGTTAATTACAGTTCCACAAGTTACAACCAAAATTAATGTAAACCAAAATGTTTAATTTTTTTTGATGCTTAGTTTAAACAGCCCAATAATGCACTAAATTTAAATTAAAAACTCAGCATGAATGGATGGCTTATGTCTCTATGTGATGGCTTTTATATTAAATGGTTTACATGAGTGCTGTTGTTTATCTTAAAAACAGGTTGTCATGCGTATTAATGAGACACAGGTGTTAACTTCATGCTGTTTTTTTTCCAACAAAGAAAAATCTTTACATTAAGTTAAAGTGTTTTTACAAGTATTTATTGTAATAATTATAAGAACATATTTTATGCATTGCAGTGTTTACCAGGTTTATTTCCTAATTCCAGCCCAATTTGTAATTCCACTTCTTTCCCATTGAACTTTTTCTTTTGTATGCTGAGGGGCAACACGACAGTAACCTAAAGGTTCTGAGGAACTCAAGAAGGACAAATCTTCCTCCATCAGCACTTCAAACGGGGAAAGATTCATGTGATCTTAAGAGAAACCAGAGTGTTCCAGCAGCTCTTCAAATGGCAAGACTTCATGTTCATCTGTGTTCTGCCCAAGGTCCTCTTATACTCACCCATTGTGTTTTTCTCCTTCTCTACTAGGAAGGGAGATTGAGCAAGTGATTTCAGGCTATCTTTTTTTTTTTTTAATAGTTTATTGTCAAATTGGTTTCCATATAACACCCAGTGCTCTTCCCCACACGTGCCCTCCTCCATTACCACCACCTCTTCCCCCCCCCCTTAATTCTAAGGAGATCAGACTCATTAGAGTGGCCTGCAGTGCTTTGTTCCAGGGGAGCTTGAGGCGCTGGCATTCATCCTCCACAACCACCAAGGCGGGGACTCCGAGAGCAGCTCCCGAGATCTACATACACCAAACCACCCCTATCCGCTAGGGGGAGCTGCTGCTTTTTTTGTACTTATTTTTTATTATTGTTACCTTTTTTACTTTTTAAAAATTTTTCAAATTTTTACTTCTTATTTTCCTTTTTCCTCTCTCCCTCTTTTTTTTTTCTTTTTTTCCTCTTGCCATCCAGATATATTCTCCCTTATCTCATCCTTATCTCTCCCCTCGACTGGTTAAAAACTTTTAGACTGTTCATTGTCCTGTTATCTCTGCCCCCCTTTATTTTTTTTGGCTTCTTTTCTTTTCTTCTATTTCCTCTCCCTTTTCTTTTATTCCTTTCCCCCTTTTAATTTGATTGTTTGATTTGTCTGTGCATTTGTGTGCTTCTGTTCCCTGTGGGTTTGTCCGTCTGTTTTCCTATTCAGGGCTACGCCAAGAAACAAGCCAAAGTGGGGCAGACGAAGATTACAGAGCTCCCTGCTTCTCTGCCATCTTGGCTCCCTTCCATTATTGGTTTTTAAAAGTGTTTATGTGGGGGCACCTGGGTGGCTCCATCAGGTAAGTATTGCACTTTTGATTTCTACTCAGGTCATGATCTTATGTTTGTGTGATCTGGACACATTGGGCTCTGGGCTGACAGCATGGAGCCTGCTTGGGATTCTCTGTCTCCCTCTCTCTCTGCACCCTTCTCCACTCTCACGCTCTCTCAAAATAAGTAAACATTAAAAACAATAAGTGTTTATATGATAACAATATATTACTATTCATCTGTCCCTTATATTGTATTTTTGTCAGTCATTAATTTTTTTATTCATGGAATTTTTATATGCATTTTGATGTTGTCAAATATATAACACTACATTATGGTTTCTTTTCTATTCTTAGAATAAAGAATTATTCCCCCACTTTATGTTCAAATATCCATCATTATTTCTTTTTATTGAAAAATATTTAAATTTCTACTGTGTTTTAATTTAGTTGATATATATTGTGAGAATGGGACTAAATGTTTTTTCCCAAATAATACACCAATTAGTCTAGTATTACTTATTGAATAATAGATCTTTTCATTTACCATATTAGATGCCATATTTATTGTATATAGAACACTCATTTAAATTCGTATCTCTTTCTGGGCTTGTTCCTCTTTTGCTCTAAACTGTCTGGCTCCAGAGCCTTTACAATTATCATAATTTTTTAATATATATAATATCTGATTGTATATGTTTTTCCTTAATAATCTCATTTAACATTTCAGCTATTCTTTCTGGTTTATTATCCCATATGACCTTTAGATGTATTTTGTTCACTTTCCAAAGTAAAATCCAATCGTGATTTTGATTGAATTTATGGTACATTTATAGATTAAAGTGAGAGGAATTGATATTTTTATAATATTTGGACTTACCATTCAGGAACATATGGCTCTCTGTTATTTGATTTTTTTTTAAAAAAAGAAATGTCCTCAGAACTCAATTTTGAAAATGCCCTGTAGACTAAGATAGACAGCTTGCATGTAAAACCTGTATCTTCATGTTGAGGATTAGTCTGTTCATTATCTGACTTGATGGGGCAATTTGACAACTGCAAACACAAGGAAAGAAATAGCATGAGAAAACTGGTAAAGCTCTTTCAACATTCAGCCCCCAGTGTTCTTCAGATGTTCACAGTTGCACATATCATTCTAGGTCACTTTGGGTTTTTTATACTGACAAAGGCACCCTGCCTGAGTTTTATTACTGTAAGGGAAGAACCTGGAGTCTCCCTTGTGAATAGCAATATGTCAACACTCTACTAATTAGAAGAGATGTTACAACTAAAAAGAGCTAGAAAAGGCTGGGATTTCAAGTAGAGATCTAATTTTAAAGTACAAAGTGTACCCAGAAAAGTCTTAAGTGATAAGATTCTCTAACTTGGTTGTTGGATTCTCAGACCCATGCTCTCAGTGCTAGACACACACACACACACACACGCGCGCGCGCACGCACACACACACACACACAGAGTTTGCTGTTTGAGTTGTTGAAGTAGGAAAAAAATGTAACTTACATTACTGTATCAGTTCATCTTATTTGAAAATTGGAGATGTTAAAAAAGATTCTTTATGCAATTAGGGAAATACAAGCATTATTGACCTGATGTCCTTTGGAGATAAGTTGGGAGTGAGAAAACCCAAATTCTGAAGTAAATCGGCAGAGTGGTGGAGGTCATATTAATGGTTACTTCAAAGAATAGAATTACATTGGCCATATTAGTTTGGTTTTGTATTGGGGGCTATAATTAAGCTCATTAGAGGACTCTAATCTACCCTCATCACACTATTACTGTAATCTGTGAGGTAAAGTTTATAGTAGTTTTCACTCTAGGCAAATAAGTATCAGGATTCCTTTTGGAGCTCTGTAATGCCATCATATATGTATCAAAGAATAGTTCCGGTTTAAAGGGGACAGAGAGACAGGACTTCTGGAATTGTAGAGTAAGGACCTTCATAAATTTAGATGAACCTTGAAAAGATTATGCAACATGAAAGAAACCACTCATAAAAGATCACATATGTATGATTCCATTTATATGAAATATCCAGGATATGAAAACTTGTAGAGTCAGAAAGTATACTACTACCTACTTCAGATTTCTTCTAATTAACTGGTTGCCTAGGTTTTAGGCAGGTCATGGGGTGGGGGGGAAGGGGAGTGATTGCATACATGTAGGGTTTCCTTTTTGGGGTGATGGAAATTTTCTAAATTTAGACTGTGGTGATGGTAAATGTGGTAAAAACTACTGAATTGTACATGCTAGGTAAATTTTATGGCATGTGAATTGAATGTCAGTAAAACTTAATTTTTTTAATTTAATTATCTTTTAAAATTACATCCAAGTTCGTTAGCATATAGTTCAACACTGATTTAATAAGTAAATTTCTTAATGCCTCTTACCCATTTAGCCCATTCCTCCTCCCACAATCCCTCCAGCAACCCTCTATTTGTTCTCCATATTTAAGAGTCTCTTGTGTTTTTGTCTCCCTCACTGTTTTTATATCATTTTTGCTTCCCTTTCCTTATGTTCATCTGTTTTGTGTCTTAAAGTCCTCATATGAGTGCAGTCATATAATATTTGTCTTTCTCTGACTGGCTAATTTTGCTTAGCATGATATCCTCTAGTTCCATCCATGTAGTTGCAAATGGCAAGATTTCATTCTTTTTGATAGCCGAGTAATACTCTGTTGTATATATATACCACATCTTCTTTATCCATTCATCCATTGATGGACATTTGGGCTCTTTCCATATTTTGGCTATTGTTGATAGTGCTGCTATAAACATTGGACTGCATGTGTCTCTTCAAAACAGCATACCTGTATCCTTTGGATAGATACATAGTAGTGAAATTCTTGGGTGGTAGTGTAGTTCTATATTTATTTTTTTGAGGAAACTCCATATTATTTTCCAGAGCAGCTGGAATTCCCACCAGCAATGCAAAAGAGATCCTCTTTCTCCACATCCTTGTCAAAATCTCTTGTTACCTAACTTGTTAATGTTAGCCATTCTGACAGGTCTGATGTGGTATCTCATTGTGGTTTTGATGTGTATTTCCTTGATGATGAGTGATGTTGAGTATTTCTTCATGTGTCTGTTAGCCACCTGGATGTCTTCTTCAGAAAAGTGTCTATTCATGTCTTGTGCCCATTTATTCACTGGATTATTTGTTTTTTTGGGTGTTGACTTGGTAAGTTTTTTATAGATTTGGGATACTAGATGATCTGATACATCATTTGCAAATATCTTCTCCTATTCCATTGGTTGCCTTTTAGTTTTGCTGATTGTTTCCATCGCTAAAAAGAAGCTTTTCATTTTTTATGAGGTCCCAATAGTTCATTTTTGCTTTTAATTATTTTGTCTCCAGAGACATATTCAGTAAGAAGTTGCTGCAGCTAAGGTCAAAGAGGTTCTTGCCTGCTTTCTTCTTGAGGATTTTGGTGGCTTCCTGTCTTACATTTAGGTCTTTCATTCATTTTGAGTTTATTTCTGTGTATGGTGTAAGAAAGTCGTCTAGGTTCATTTTTCTGCATGTCACTGTCCAGTTTTCCCAGCACCATTTGCTGAAGAGACTGTCTTTATTCCATTGAATATCCTTTCCTGCTTTGTCAAATTTGAGTTGGCCATACGTTTGTGGGTCCATTTCTGGGTTCTCTATTCTGTTCCTTGATCTAAGTGTCTGTTCTTGTGCAAGTACCATAATGTCTTGATGATTTGTAATACAGCTTGAAGTCTGGGACTGTGATGCCTCCTGCTTTGGTTATCTTTTTCAAGATTGCTTTGGCTATTTGGGGTTTTGTCTGGTTCCATGCAAGTTTTAATTGTTTGTTCTAGCTCTGGGAAGAATGCTGGTGTTATTTTGACAGGGGTTGCATTGAATATGTAGATGGCTTTGGGTGGTATTGACATTTTAAGAATATTTGTACTTCCTGGGGCTATTGGTGGCTCAGTCAGTTGAGCGACCGACTTCGGCTCAAGTCATGATCTTGCTGTTCATGGGTTTGGACCCCTTGTCAGACTCTGTGCTGACAACTTGCTCAGAGACTGGAGGCTGCTTCAGATTCTGTGTCTCCTTATCTCTCTGCTCCTACCCTGTTCGTGCTCTTTCTCTCTCTGTCTCTCAATAATAAATAAATGTAAAAAAAATTAAAAAATTTAGAAAAAAATACTTGTACTTCCTATCCAGGAGCATGGAGTATTTTTTTTCCTTTTTTTTGTGTGTTTTCCTTTATTTCTTTCATCAGCTTTCTATAGTTTTCGTTGTATAGATTTTTCACCTCTTTGGTGAGATTTATTCCTAAGCATTTTATGTTTATTTGTATAATTGTAAGTTGGATTGATTCCTAGATTTCTCTTTCTTTTGCTTCATTAGTGGTATATAGGAATGCAACTGATTTCTGTGCATTGATTTTATATCCTGCCGCTTTGCTGATTTCCTAGATAAGTTCTAGAAGATTTTTGGTGGTGTATTTTGTTTTTTTTTTTATCCTGGCCTAATATTTGTTCCTCTAAGGGATCTCTGAGCCTACATCTCCAGAAAGCCTTTAGAAATGAGCTACTTCTTTTGGAGACTGGAATTTCACAGCACTTAGGTGACCTCTGAGATGGTGAGTCAGAGGGACAAGATGAAGTCCACCATTCTTTTTTTTTTCTTTTTTTTCCCATAATATTTTATTGTCAAATAGTTTTCCATACAACACCAAGTGCTCTTCCCCTTAAGTGCCCTCCACCATCACCACCACCTCTTTTCCCCCCTCTCCCTTCCCCTTCAACTCTCAGTTCATTTTCAGCATTCAATAGTCTCTCAAGTTTTGCATCCCTCTCTCTCCCCAACTCTCTCTCCCTCCTCCGCTCCCTCTGGTTCTCCATTAGGTCTCTCTTGTTTTCCTGCAGACCTATGAGTGCAAACATATGGTTTCTGTCCTTCTCTGCCTGGCTTACTTCACTCAGCATGACACCCTCGAGGTCCATCCACTTTCCTACAAAGGGCCATATGTCATTCCCTCTCATTGCCATGTAGTACTCCATCGTGAATATATACCACATCTTCTTGATCCATTCATCAGGTGATGGACATTTAGGCTCTTTCCATGTTTTGGCTATTGTTGACATTGCTGCTATGGACATTGGAGTACATGTGCTCCTATGCATCAGCATTTCTGTCTCTCTTGGGTAAATCCCCAGCAATGCTATTGCTGGGTCATAAGGGAGTTCTATCGATAGTTTTTTGAGGAACCTCCACACTGTTTTCCAGAGTGGCTGCACCAGTTTACATTGCCACCAACAGTGTAAGAGGGTGCCCATCTCTCCACACCCTCTCCAACATCTAT